>PITA01010111.1:42456-73813 GCA_004023965.1 Spilogale gracilis
CTCAGGTCATGATCCCGGAGACCTGGGATCGAGTCCCACATCGGGCTCCCTGCTTGGCGGGAGGCCTGCCTCTCCCTCTCATTCCCACTGCTTGTGTTCCCTCTCTGGCTGTGTTTCTCTCTGTCAAATAAATAAAATCTTAAAAAAAAAAAAAAAAAAAAAGAATTTCACATTTTAGGGCATTTGGGTGGCTCAGTCGGTTAAGAGTTTGCTTTTGGCTTAGGTCATTATCTCAGGGTCTTGGGACTGAGTCCTACACATCAGGCTTCTTGCTCAGCAGGGAGCCTGCTTCTCCCTCTCCCTCTGCCTGCCATTCCCCCTGCTTGTGCTCTCTCAAAAAAATAAAGTCAAAAAAAAAAAAAAAGAATTTTACATTTTAAAATACATAAAAGGACTAATCATGGAAATGTCTAACATTGTGGCACTCAGGAAGGACTCCATAAACTATATTTTGATGTCACAGTTTCTATGTAAAGCCTGAAGCTTCTGCATTCCTTAAATTCCTGGTCTCCCCTGCACTGGTATTATTAATTACTGGTCCCACATAACATATGGCCTTTGTTCTTTCTCACGCATATCCAGTCTTTACAGTTTCCAAGTCTTTACAACCATATGAGGCAGAGAACAATCTGAGATACATAAAAGTTAGTTTTTGGTCTAAAATGGACTCAGTGAACCTGCACACAAGTTTGATTCTTGGTCAGGAATAGGCCTCAGTTTTGCCAGAGAGGTTCTCAACTTGGTGTTCTTCTCTAGTGAGAAGAGGAACAGCTCAGTTGATGGTGAGGGAAAATTTAGATGACTCTCTTCTTGCCAAGTCAGTATGATGCCATATACCAATCCTGATGCCCATATGATGTCAGCCAGGTATGATGTGGTATTTCTTGGTGAATTTGTACACCATTTCCAGCTATATACCAAAGACTTCACCACAGCTGAAGTTCCTCTCACTATCTGCAACAAATACAAACAAGGGACTACTTGCATTCGTAAGAGGAATGTGGCAAGAGACAGTGTAGTAGTCAGCAAAATCAAGAACAGCCACTGGGTATCCACAATTCCAGAACATTTTCTGGGTCAAGGCAGAAGAGAGAGCCCTCACTCAGTATACTCTCTCAATAATGTCTCTGCAATGGTCTTGGTCATTCAGCAACTGGAAATGTTTTCTTATACAACACAAAGCCAGTAACTCCAAGAAGACCTCTGGAAATTGACACTTAGACCACCAGTGATAACTTCACATGATATTCCAGAAGTACTGGACAAAGTTGGGATACTGTACAACAGCAAATGTTATGAGCCTAAAGATGAGATAAGTAGGCTGACCGATGTGATTCAGAAGCTTTCAATTCGAAGGTTCCTCTTGAAATGCTGGAAACAAAGGTATGAGTATATTTAGGTTTCCACATAAGCAACTTGGACAGAGTACATGTTTGAGGAACTGGTTGTAATGGCTTCTCTCCCTTGTTCTGCAGACTCAAACTAAAGATTTCTAATTAGGGGATGGTATCATAAGAGATAGTAGGGCAATTCCTGAACTTCATGGGCTCAGAGGTAAGCAAGCAATATGAGTAAAAAGACACTGAGGCCCACCAGCACATCTCTGAGATGGAAGTCCTATCTGTATCTCTTCTATTAATAGTGCCTTCAACACTACCCAAGTTTCCATCACCACCCCAAGCAGACCACTGGATAAGAACGAGAATACTTAGATGCAAAAAAACAAAGACAGGCTCAACCTACCTTGAGTTTTAGCCCAAGGAGCAACAACCCTGCAGCTCCAAGAAACGAATTAGTCAGCTCTGGCTTGCCTCTTCTTGTCCTATACATCCCAATTCATGCTAGCCTGGTTTTAAGTATTGTTAGGAAATATGCCATACAGAAGAATGTATTATATATACATGCATAACTTATCCAGAAAACATTCTTGGAGCAAGCACAAACACAACACTGTTAATACATTAGGACCCGTGTATCCTAGTCCCTCTCTCCCAATCACCAAAATTTTGACCTGAAATTCTAATCAAGCATTCCTGGCTTTTCTTTATATAAACTTCTATGTATACATGCATTTCTGAATATGTTTGATTTGAACTGCCCTTGAGCTTTATGGAATCATATACTGTATATAACCTTTCTTCTTACATTTAGCTGTTTTCAAGATTCATTCATAAAGATGTTTATAGTTGTCATTCATATTCACTATATAATTTATACCTCGTAAAAATACCTTGTATAAATGTCTAGTCATTAGCTGATAAGTATTTTGGTTATTTCCAATCTGTAACTATAATGAACAATTCTGCTATACTGTCAGGTACTGTTCCTAATGAACACTTTTAAGTTCCTCTAGAGTGGTGCTGTCCATTATACACATAATGAGAATCACACGTAATTTTTAAATTTTCCAGTAGCTACATTAAAAACATTTTAAAACAGTGAAATTTTAATATTTAACCAAATATATTATCACTTCAATATGCAATAATTATAAAACTCATTGAGGTACTTTACATTCTTCTTAACTAAGCCTTCAAAATCCAACAGTGTACATTTAAAGCAAATCTCCTTTTGGACTAGTCACACTGTAAAAACTCAGTAACCACATGTGGTTAATATTGGACCAATGCAACTCAAGAGCATTATTTTTTTTTTAAGATTTTATTTATTTGACAGAGCACATGAGCAGGGGGAGTAGCAGGGAAAGGGAGAGGGAGAAGCAGGCTCCCCACTGAGCAACAAGCCTGATGTGGGGCTTGATCACAGGGCCCTAGAATCATGACCCAAGCAGAAGGCAGACATTTAACTGACCGAGCCACCCAGGCACCACTCAAGAGCATAACTTTAAGTACAGGTGGCAAGTATAAGATATGGTTTTACATTTTTTATTACCATAGGTGAATAAAGTTCTTGTTCCAAATATTCCCAAACATTTGTCTGCTGTTTTAATTTTGCTCATGTGGATTCCAGGAAATATTTCACTGACATTTTAATTTGCATCTTCCTGATTAATAATGTGGAACACTTCCATGATTTCAATCATTTGGGCTTCATCTTTTGTGAAATGTTCGTTCATTTCTTAAATTCAGTTTCTACTGAATCTTTTATTGAGTTGTACTTTACAATTTTTTAAATTTTCCTGAAGAAATCTCTATGCCCAATGTGGGGCCTGAACTCATGGCCCTGAGATCAAGAGCTGCATCCTCCATCAACTGAACCAACCAGGTGGCCCTATGCATTTGTTTTATAATACTTATTACATCATGAACGGAAACTTTTTTTTTCATTTCGTGAACTACATATGCACTCTTCTTGATGCTTAATAAAAAATTCTTTGTGATAAATTTTTTGATTTTGTTCTTTATGGTTGTGTATTGTGTCCACTTAAGAAACCTTTCCCTACTGTGAGATCATGAAGATCTTTTACCATTATCCTTTCATAGCTTTTTGCTTTTGCCTTTCACTAGAATAGCTCCGAATGACACTAGAAGGCAGAAGTCTGTATTTTCGCTTTTTCCCCCCCACACACAATTTTCCCAGAACCACATATTAGAAATCAGATTCTCTCCTTGATTTGTAATCCTACCTGTCATTTACCCAGTGTGCATAAAAGCATACCACAGTTTTGGGACTTCCTACTCCATATCTATAATCCATATCTTTCATTTCCTAAAATGAGTTTCTTGTCCCTTACATTTCCACATAAATTTTAGAATCAGCTTACCAAATTCCCTTAAAAAAAATCTGCTGAAATATTTACTGGTATTTAACTGATGTCTGAATTGATTTTGGGAAAATAACCCTCTTTACCACACTGGATCTTTCAAACATAAACTTGGTATTTCTCCTCCTACTTATGTCTTTACTAACACCTTTAATTATTATAATAATCTCCTTAAAAGTCTGGCTAAAACTTTTACCTTTTCAAAGATCTACCTTCTAAAAGATCTATTTTATGGGTGGCAGAAGGGTCCTTCAACGATATCCAGATCCCAATCCCTATAACATGCGATTATGTTAAATAGATGCAAAACGGAATCTGCACATGTAACTCAGACTTCTAATAAGTGACCTTAAAATATGGAGCTTACTCTGGATCAAGCAAATAACTTTCTCCAAGTAAACAAGAGATGGGGCAGAAGAAAATCTCAGAAGAAAAGCAGGGCTCCACCAGCTCTAATGATTTGAAGGCTGACAGTGCAATCTAACCTAGAATGCAGGTGGTCTAAAGGAGGCAAGAGTCTCCAGATAGCCTAAAAGGAAATGAAGGACCTCAAATCCACATGTAGCCACAAAGAACTGAATTCTGTCAGCAATCTGAATGAACTTGGAGGTGATTCCCACATAAAACCCACAGTCTATTTTTCTGCTCAAGCAGAAATACCTGGATTTCAGTCTTGTATACCGGGAGTAGAGAAACCAGCTGACTTCACCTGTAATAATTATCTACAAAATCATAATAAATTCATGTTACTTCAAGCTGCTAAATATGTGATAATCTGTTATGGTAGTCACAGAAAATAAACATATTCTTCATGACTGTTTTATACACTTAGATAAAATCTTAAAAGTCACTATAAATTAAAAAAAAAACAAAAAACCTGGGATTATACCAAACTCAAAAGCTTTTTTTTTTTTTTTTTTTTTTTTTGAGAGAGTGAGTGAGTGAGAGCACTTGTATGCACAAGAGTGGGTGGGGGTGGACAGAGGAAAAGGAAGGGACAGAATCTTAAGCTGGCTCCATGCCCAGCACTGAGCTCAACACCGGAGCTGGATTTCACAACCCTGAGATCATGACACAAACCAAATCAAGTCAGACACTTAACTGAGTCATCCAGGTGCCCCACACTAAAAAGTTTTTATACGGCAAAGAAAACCATCAACAAAACAAAAAGGAAACCTACTAAATGGGAGAAAATTATTTGCAAATGACAAGCCTGATAAAGAGTTAATATCCAAATTATATCAATAATTCCTAGAACCCCACCAAAAAGACTTAAAAATAGGCAGAAGATCTAAACAGACATCTTTCCAAAGAAGATATTCAGAAGACCAACAGACATATGAAAAGATACTCGTGTCTCTAATCATCAGGAAAATACCAAGCAAAACCATGATGAAATATCACTTCATATCAGTGAGACTAGCTAATACAGAAAGACCAGAAATAACAAGTATTAGCAAGGATATAGAGAAAAGAGAGCCCTCGTACACTGTTGGTAAACATGTAAATTGGTGTATACACTATGGAAAACAGTAGAGCTGCTCCTCAAATACTTAAAACCAGAAATACTACAATCCAGTAATTCTACTTCTGGATATTTACCCAAAGAAAAAGAAAACAGTAATTTGAAAAGATACAAATTTATTACAGCATCATTTACAGTAGACAAGGTATGGAAGCAACCTAAGTGTCCAGCAACAGATGCATGGATAAACAAGACAAGGAAGATAGAGGCATATACATACACATATGTGATGGAATATTACTCAGTCATAAAAAAATAATGAAGTCTTTTGCAAAAACATGGATGGGCCTAGAAGGTAGGTCAGGTCAGAGAAAGACAAATAGCATGTGATTACGCTTACATGTGGAATCTAAAACACAGAAACAGAAATAGACTCAAATAGAACTAGTGGTTACCACAGGGGAGGAGGTGAAGGGGATTAAGAGCAAACTTCCAATTATAAATTACAGAAACAAGAAATACAGCATAGGAAATATACTCAATACTGTAGTAACACTGTACAGTGACAGATGATACTGTGGTGAGCATTTTGTAACGTGTATGATCACCAAATCACTATGTTGCACACCTAAAACCAGTATTTTATGTCTACTCTAGTTCAATTTTTTAAAAAGTTACTATTTCCAACAAATGGTTGCTATGTAAGAAAATCTCTGGATTTTATTTTTTTGTAAAGACTTTATTTCTTTGAGAGAGAGAGAGAGAGAGAGAACGAGCATGCACCATGAGCAGGGAGTGGGGCAGAGGGAGAAGCAGACTCCCTGCAGAGCAGGGAGCCAGACCCTGGGCTCCATCCCAGGACCCTGGGACAATGATCTGAGCCGAAAACAGACCTTAACTGACTGAGACACCCAGGTGCCTCAAAGATGTCTGGATTTAAAAAAATAATTACCTAGAAAACTTATTAAGCAATTACTATTTCTGATAACTCAACCATAAAATACTTCTGGATTTTTCTACTACAATAATCGTTTTTATTTCTTCCTTCGAGCCCTTATCCTTATTTTGGTTGTTTTTCCTTACTGGTCTAACAAAGATATCCAATATAGTTGACAGATTAGACTCAAAGCATCTCTGTGTTATACTGATTACAAAAGATTAGCTTCCACATTTCACCATTCAGAATCTTTGTTTTGTAGGTTTTGCAAAAACCCTTAACGCGATTAAAGATATTTTATTCCTCTGTTGCAAAAATACCTCATGGATCTATGTTGGCTTTATCAAATGTATTTTTTTGCATTTATTAAGGTGATCGCAATCTGTTAATCTGTTCATGAGAAGTGCACTGATTACTCAGCTTTAGAAGTGGATTTGCAATCAACTTGCATTATTGAAATGAAAATGTTTATCCTCTTTTTTAAAAAAGTGAATTTGCTTTGCTTAAAGTTTAAAATATTTATACCTATGTAACTTGTAACGCTGGATTCTCACTCATATTCTCATGAATTTCTCATTCGTGTTCTCTTCAGGTTATCAGTATCAAAGTTATGCTCTTCTCATAAAATACATGAAATATTTATTTTTTGTCGACTCATTGAACAAGTATCTGAGCACTTACTATTAGCTCTATTCACTGGAAATATTTGTGCATGACTAGAATTATTCTAAATTTTAGAAAAACATGCTCATAAAGCCAAGTTTTCTCCAAGTTTGAAGATTTATAAGAATGGTTTCTATCAACTTTCTTTTCCAATAAATTTTGGTTAAGTTACCTATTTTTCCAGAAATTTTTCCCTAACTAAATGTTCAAATTATTGGTCAAAATTCCTTCTTCAATTTTTCCATAGTCAGTAATTAAATCCCCATTTTTACTGCAGTGAAAATAAGTATATTTTCCTCTTCTTTTTCTTCATTAATTTTAGTCTTTCCAAAGAATTGTGTTGGTAGTATTAATTCTCTCATGTTAGCTCTAATTATTATTTGCTTCCATATACCTTTATGAGAATTTGTTAATTTTTTTTTTAAACTTTAACCTTCTTGGAAGCTATAGCAGATTCTATTATTGTTCAAAGCCTGCATTCCCTAGATTAAGGGATTATGCATATCCATCTTTCATGCTTTTTGAGAATATAACATTTCCATCCCATAAATTTAGCTACATCATATGCTTTAGCCAAACACATGTGAGGAAATTAAAGAACATCTAAGCAGCAACTTTAAATACATTTATACACTAGCTCAGCCTCTTGTTCATTCCCTATTATATAAATGAATAACCAAGTGCTATATAATAGCTGCCCTTTCAGCATGAATGCCACAAAATAATCTCCCTAAAATTCCTGATAAATTTTTCACTTTTAATCATTAGAAAAGGACTCTTTAGTACTAGCAATGCTTTCTGTTTTCAAATCTACCTTGTAAATCTATTCTGTCTGATATCAGTATGTACAAAAGCTTTTTGTAAGTTACTTTTTATGTGGGAGGTAGGTGGATGTTCTTTTATAATTTTTACTCTTAACTGGAATTAAAAAACCGTAACATAAAACTCAACATCCTAACCATCTTTAAGTGTACAGTTCTGTACTGTTAAGTATATTCACTGTTGTGTAACAGATAGCCAAACTTTTTTCATTTAGAAAAACTAAAACTATACACCAATTAACTCCACATTTCTCCCTCTCTGGCAACATCTGCCAATCCGCTTTGTTTCTATGAATGTGACCTCTGTAGTATCTCATTTATCAGTGGGATCATACAGTGTGTCTTTGTGGCTTATTTCATTTAGTATATCCTCAAAGACCAGCCGCTATATTGTATGAGGTGACAGACTTCCTTCCTTTTAAAAGTGGAATAAAATTCCATTAAATGTATATACCACATTTTGTTTACCCATTCATCTGAGGAAGCATTTGGCTTGCTTTTTGGCTACTGTGAATACTACTGCTAAGAACATGACTGTGCAAATATCCTTTTAGTTTTTTGAGGAACGGCCATACTGTTCTCAATAGCAGTTTTATCATTTTGTGTTCCCACAAACAATTCACAAGGGTTCCAAATTCTCCACATCATCTGTAACAACTGTTATATTCTGGGTTTCACTTTTTATTTTAAAGTAGTCATCCTAATGAATAGGAGGTGATGTTTCATTATGCTTTTCATTTGCATTTCTCTAATGAACAGTGATGCCGAGCGTATTTTCACATGCTCACTGGACACCTGTAGATCATCTTTGGTAAGAAGTCTATCCAAGTCCTTTGCCCATTTTTTAAAGTGATTTCTTGTTGAGTAGTTGGATTTCTTTATATTATTAACTCTATCAGATGGTATGCAAATATATTCTTTTCTGTAGGTGACTTTTTCATACTGTTATATAAGTTAATATACATAAATTTGGGGTTTTCATGAATCCTAAACTGTTTTTATTACACATGCTTTCGTTGTCATATCTAAGAAATCATTGCCAAATCAAGTATGAAGCTTCACCCTGTATTTTCTTCTAGTTTTAGTCTTTAAATCCTTAAAAATTCTTTACATACGACGTTAAAGGAAGAGTCTAATTCTACTCTTTTCCATGTGGCTAACCAGTTTCCCCAACACCATTTTGACATTGTCTTTTCCCATCTAATGATCTTGGCACACATATTAAAAATCATTTGAACATCTAGTCAACTCAAGGGTTTGTTTCTGGACTCTATATTCTATTTCATTTGTTCTAGGTCTATCTGAATGCTCGTACCACACGGTTTTGATTACTGTAGTTTTATAATATGTTTTGAAATAAGAATGACATATTTCTGACTGTAGTGTTTTTAGTAATTCTTTTATGGCTCTTTAGGGTCCCATAAGATTCTGTATCAATCTTAGCACTAATATGCCTAACTCTGCAAAAGATGCCATTAGGATCTTGGGATTGCACTGAATTTGCTGATCACTTGGGATAGCACTAACTTAAAAAAATTAATATTAAGATACAATTCACATATGGTGTATCTAACCAAATGTATGATTCAACTGGTTTTTACTATTCATAATTTTGCAATCATCATCACAATCCAGTATTACAACATTTTCATCACTCCAAAAAGAGACCCAGTATCCACTGGCAATCCCTCTCCACTTCCTCCCAAGGAAATGTCCACCCAATCTATACAATAACCAATTTAATTTGTCTTCTGGACATTTCATACCAACAGAATCATACAATATGTGGTACTTAGCATAATGTTTCCATGTTGCAGCTTGTGGGGCTCAATTTCAGGACCCTGGAATCATGACCCAAGCCAAAGGCAGATACTTAACCAACTGAGCTATCCAAACACCCCAAAATTAAATTTAAAATTTTTAAAAGTCATCAACCAACCCAACATCATCTACATTTTCTCTATTTTCTGGAAGTTTTACAATTTTGTGTTTTACATGCAGGCCTGATCCACTTGGACTTATTTTTTGTGAAAAAATATAGGGTCTGTGTCTAGATCCACTTTTTTACATGTGAATATTACCATTTGTTGAAAAAACTGTATTTTTCTCCCTTGTACTGCCTTTGCTCCTTTCTCAAATATCAGTTTACTGTATTATTTAGGTTTTTTCTGGGCTCTCTATCGTGTTCCATTGATCCGTCTATTTTTTTACCACTAACATACTGACTTGATCACTGTACTTTTATAGTAACTCTTGAGGTCAGGAAGCATCAGTTCTCTGACTATTCTCCTTCAATACTATACTGGCGTGTTCTTCTGCCTCTCTGTATAAATTTTAGAACCAGTTGGTTAATATCCATAAAATAAATTCCTGGAATCTTGATTGGGACCTCAATCTACAGATCAATTTGGGGAAAATTAATAATACTAAGTCTTCCCATCTCATCTAGTAATTTTTTAATTTCTTCATAAGAGTTATATTACTCATATAGATCTACATATTTAGTTAGCTTTATACCTCATTATTTCAGTTTGGAGAAGAAATGCTAATGTAAATGGTATTATGGGTTTTTTTCTTTTCCTATCATTTTCTTCACAGTGCTCTCTGAAGGACAAAATTTAAAAATTTTTTACGATATCCATTTTTTTTGTTGCTTGTGCTACTGGTGTCATATAAGAAACCACTGTCATGAAGTCATGAAGATTTTGTTTCCTTGCAATCCTTCTATAGTTTTTGCTCTTATATTTAATATTTAATTCAAATAATTTTTTTGTATACTGTGAGTTAGGGTGGCATCTAATATATTCTTTTGCATATGAATATCCACTTGTCTGTCCCAACACAACTTCTTAAGAAGACTATTCTTTCCCTATTGAATGAATGCTTTAAGCATTTTTGCCAGAAGTCAGGTAAACACAGACATATGTGTTTATTTCTGGATTTTCAAATCTCTTCCATTGACCTGTTTGTCTGTGCTTTTCCTAATAACAATACTGTTTTAACGTAAGAACTGTATATGAATTCTTCACCTTTGTTCTTTTTCAAGATTGTTTTGGCTATTCTGAGACCCTTGAATTTCAATATGAATTTTATATCATCTCATCAATTTCTGCAAAGAATCAGTTAGGACATTGGGGATTATGCTGAATCTACAGACTAGATTTTGGTTGCTTACTACTCTATGGTGTATGCTCCCTTATCTTTTTGACATCACATGTAAATAGCAACTGGTTTTATCTACATATACTCATGACACTTCTTATTTTTGCTATCTAAACAGGGGCACCCGAGTGGCTCAGTCATTGAGTGTCTTCCTTCGGCTCGGGTCATGATCCCAGAGTCCTGGGATCAAGCCCCACATCAGGCTCCCTGCTCAGCGGGAAGCCTGCTTCTCCCACTCTCACTCCCCCTGCCTGTGTTCCCTCTCTAGTTCTTTTTCTCTCTGCCAAATAAATAAATAAAATATTTTTAAGTTTTTTTTTTTTTTAAATAAATAAATCTACCACTTTAGGGGCACCTGGGTGACTGTCAGTAAAGCATCCCACTCAGCTTTGGCTCAGGTCATGATCTCAGGGTCATGAGAAGAAGCCCCACGTTGGGCTCCACACTCAGCGCGGAGTCTGCCTGGACGTTCTCTCTTTGCCTCCTGGCCCTTTCCCCAGCTTGCTACTCATACACTCGCTCTCAAATAGATAGATAAATAAACAAACAAACAAACCTACCACTTTATTTTTGTGCTGGGAGCCCCTTTCTTATTCTTCATTTTCCCTTTCTCCTAGTTTCACAGTTATTTAATCTCATTTCTGAATGGGTATCCTTCAACATTGCAACATGAAAACTTTAAAAACTAATCTGTATCTTTTCCCTAGATACAAAAGTACCCTTAAATATTATTCATTTAACTGCTCTCTCCAAGTTTGTGTTAATGTTATGTTAAATCTGCAAGACACTGTTTTATACAGTTAATATTTGGATTTATTCACATATCTCTTGCTTTGTTCTACAGTCCTTTCTATACACCTGGCATCTGAAATCACTTATTTGTAATTTCCTTTGATGAGGCTTTCCTAAGTTACAATATCTCTCATTATATTTCACCCTTTTACTTGAAAGATATTTTGCAAGGCATACAATTATAGGTTGATAGTTATTTTCCCTTGGTATGGTAA
Organism: Spilogale gracilis; assembly: GCA_004023965.1. Lineage (NCBI taxonomy): Eukaryota > Metazoa > Chordata > Mammalia > Carnivora > Mephitidae > Spilogale > Spilogale gracilis. Next base: position 54,236 of record PITA01010111.1, read on the forward strand.
TACTATCATTCCAGTGTTTATTGCATTCAACTGTTTACTATTAGAAAGTCAGCTGTTCAATCTCCCACCTTTAAATGTAATCTGCCTTTTTTCCCCTGGCTGCTCTTCTCTGGTACCTCTCCATAATGCAGAGAAAGTCCTAGCTATTACCTCTTAAAATACTGACTTTGCCCCATTTTCTCTAATCTTTCCTTTTGAAATTCTTATTAAATGTCTATTTTAGACCATTTTTATCACTCTGTATTCCACATTTCTTGCATTTTTAAACTTTCCAGAAATGAAAAGCTATAGAATAAAATCCAGATGTTAAATTCTACAACTTGATGTGAAATGTAGTTAATAATAGCAAAAGCTCTCCAGAGTATCATTACATATACTTTCATATATTCTCTTTGCCTGTGTTGATTTCTGAGTAGTTTCTTATAAGCTCTTCCAATTTACTGATTCTCTAATTGTATCTAATCTGCTGTTAATTCCCTTAATTGATTGAGTTAATTTTAACCTTAACTATTTTTACTTGCAAAAATTCAAGGAATGTTACTGTTTAGGATTTCTTCTTCCCAGCACAAATTATTTCTTTAAACACAGTTAACAGTTACTCCATATTGTTCAATAATTCCATTATCTAAATTATTTCAGGTACAGTTCTGCTCATTCTCACATGTGGTAGCACATTTCCTTGTTTGCTTATTAATTCTGTGAGCTGCTCACATTCTCTTAAGAAAATTTGAGTAAATTATTTAAGGTCTAGGATAAAAGCGAATGTCCTCACAAAGGAGCTATGTTGGCTTCTGCTAGGTTTCTGGACAATTAACAGGTCACAATTGCTTTAAATTCATGACTAGTGGTCACATAGATCTAGATACTAGGAATTTAAGTTGCATGATTATAAATTCTAAGCCATTTTTTTTCTTCTTAGCCTATTCAGTACAACTAGGGAAATTTCTTTGTGGTCCCCTAGAGGAGCAGGTGAGAAAGCAAGTTAAGTTCTGTTTCACTGTATTTCTTTTAGGTACCAATTTAATAGATGACTTCCTGGAATCCCCAACTTTGGCTGAGCCATAGGTTTGTCTTTTCCTCCTTTAGGGCCTTCTGGAACACTGAATTCCTCAAATTCCAAAATAGTCTCCAGGGCAACACTGGGTTCACTATTCCACACTTCTTTATGATTTTATTCTGAAATAACCTACCTTGCCAATCTTCAAGGATTTTAAGGTGTTTTCTCATCTATAAAAAGGCCATTTGAGTTGTTTTCAGCAGTAAGAACATGGCAGAAACAGAAAGCCTATACTCAGTCTAGTGCAGTTGAATAAAACTTCTGGATCCAGCAAAAAATCCTTTTGCAAAGTCAAAAAGGATCATTAAACTACCCTATCAATTTGGCATTCTTTTCATTTACATCTAAATCAATCTATCCAGTTCCTGACACATCTGATTATTCTTTCCTCTTAAAGTCAGTTTTTGGCTTTTACAGCACCACTTCCTATTACAACTCCTAAATGATGATTCCTCAGGGCTCAGATCTGGGTTTTCTTATTTTAACATTTCATCTGTTACCAAGTTACTTTCAATTATCAATACCCATCTCCTAGACTTTAATAACTTCCTAAGTGGATTTCTTCTGCCACTCTTATACTTATCTAATCCATTCTCCACCATAATAACAGTTACATTTTAAAAATAAAAATTAGGGTGGCTCAGTTGGTTAAGCATCCAACTCTTGGTTTCGGCTCAAGTCATGATCTCACCGTCATGAGACCGAGCCCCATGTCTGGCTCCACACTATGGTGGAGTCTGCTGAAGTTTCCTCTGATCTTCCCCCTGCTCACTCTCTAAAATAAAAATCTTAATAAATAAATAAAAAGAAAAAGAAAAATTAGATTAAGCCTCGTCACCTGTGTAAAACCCTCCAAGGTACTTTATTTGAACTTTAGATAAATTCCAAACTATTTAATATGGCCTACAAAACCATATATGATCAGACTTCTGCCTGTATACTGCCGTAACTATCCTCTTATATTATACTATAAACAAACTGACTTGTTTTTCAGTTCTTAAAATACAAATTCTTTCTTCCTCAGATCCTTGCCACTTGCTGTTTCTTCTTCCTAGAATATGCTTTACCAGGTCTTTGCAGGGTTTAATTTTCCTCATACTTCGCATCTCACTGTAACTGTGACTTTATCATAGGCATTAATTCCCTGACAACCCAGCCTGGTAGCATCATGTTCTTTTCCTTTAGCACATTTATTATGATTTGTGATTAAGTATTTATTGCAGGTTTATTTTAATGTCTGTCCTCCCAATTATTTGTAAAAACCAGGCATGCAGAGACCTTATTGTTATCTTCCCATTCGATGCCCAGGACCTAGCAATGTCTAGCTCACAGTAGGAGTTTAATAAATATATATTAAATCATGGTTTTCTTTCCCTTTAAGCAGACCCACAGGAAAAGTACAATTCTAATCAGAAATTACATGCTGAGCACAGAATTAGAAACAAGGGGAGTAAGTCAGGTGATATGAATATACATACAGATCAGGTTAAAATACAAAAATTTATGAATAGACCATAATGCTTAAGAGTCATATAGCCAAGATTATTTTCCCCTAATATTTTTCATGGTTAAATGGGCAGAAGCTGGTTTTAACTAACTCAATACAAGGCTTTTCCTTATTGTTGTCTACATTTTAGTTAAAGCAAATAAATAATCACCTACAAATACGTCTCTCCAGATGGCCTGAAAATTCATTATTTGGAACTCAAAAAATTTCCCCATAGAACCAATATTACATACAGTGGTTAGCTTTTCTTTGGTTAGTTCATGATGTTTAATCTGTAATTCATTTATCCATTTAATGAATATGAATTGAACACTATTATGTGCCAGGAACTGTTCTAGCAGTAGTATACAAAATCAGCAAAAATTCCTATCTTCACAGATCTTATATCCATGTGATCAAAACAGAAAAGAAGTGGAATATACACAATGGTAGACGGTGAAGAACAAAACAGGGTAGAAAGATAGGGAATGAAGGGAGTATAATTTATAATCTATTATTAAATTTATTTCTAGCTTTTTCTGTTCCAAAAGGATTTAAGCGAGAGATTAGTTATAGAACCTAAGTATCACAAACAAAATAACAAAGCTTTAGACAAGAACAGATTTTAAAACACGTAACTATAGAAACACACTTCCTTTTCTTAGGACAGAGAGAACTATTCGGCCTTCTGAGTCACAGACAAGCTACAATAATCTGACACATGCTGTCCAAAAGGCAATGGCTAGAGAAGGTAAGGGGGTGAACGCACTGATGGAAATTCCAAAAAGAAAAAGAAATGAAGAGCCAAGAAGGAAAGTACACTTCTTGTTTATGACACAAACCTCCATGGACAGCCAGTCCCTTCTATTCCATCACTAGTTGGCAGACTTTTCTTCCTACATCTGTAACTATTTCTGACCAAGATCTCTCTTCTATTTGGCACTGTATAGTTATACAACTTTCCCCTCATTATTCTATCTCAAAAACAAATATTTAACCTTTTTTAATGGCAGAAAAAGATCCCTTTAATTCCTATATTTATCATTAAAATTCCTATCAAAGGAATGCAGACAGCCCGTAGATTACTCTGGTTCTCTCATATTTCACCTTAATAACTAGGATAGGTATCAGGATCTGGGGTGAAATTCAAGATAAAAAACTGGAACAAGGTTTCAAAGAGCACCTCTACTACCACAGAAATGACTGGACAAGGAGAGACAATCAGCCATTTTAATCTTCTATCCTGGTTCACAACCAGTTCCACTACCACAAAGCGTGCACCACAGACTGAGAGAACAATGGAAGGGAACAACAAAAGCCATCCTTCTCTAAAGCCCTACTCATTTAGCGGGGGTGATTACAGACCAGGGTAAATGAGCATATAAACTAAGCTTGTCCATAACTTCAGGGTTTTTTTCTTCTTATTAGAAAGAGCGTTCTTATTATTTTCACTCTTTTTAATAAAATTATTTCAGGCTGTGACTCTCAGATATATTCTGGGAATTTTTCATAATTATGTTTATTTATATTCAAAATTTAATAAAATAAAGCCTCAAGTTTAAAAAATACAGGGTGCAACATATATTAAAAAAACTAGTATGAGCAGAAATGTTAGCCAGAAATTATTACCTTTATGGCTGTGTGTTTGTTTTCATCTTCCTCCATCCATAGATCCTGTTCATAGTAATATAAGCCATCATTAATTACTTTAGCAAGTTCAGATGTAATTTTTGCCCGTGACATGTGGTTGCCTGTTCGATCTCCTCCAGGATGTTTTCTCATGTAAGGTGGTGTCTGAGTTACAATCAAAATCTTGTTTAAATCCTGGTCATCAATTTCATAATCTGAATCATTATCAGACCAATCAGTAAATGTGTTTTTTCGTCCTTCTATTTGTTCTATCTCTTCATCAAATAAAAAGTCAAGTTCTTCTTGCTCTTGTTCACCTGAAGGATACAGCTGATTTGATGCCTCTTCAGGTAGAGATGATGATTCCTGAAGGAAGAAAATGGTATTTTATATAAAAACTTTTGTATCATTTTAAAAATAAAGATCACAAAAAAAAAAAAAAAAAAAAAAATAAAGATCACATAATAATGTTACAAGTTAGTAATGTGAAGCCTGTATGCTCAGTGACTAGTTAGCAAGCAAATTATAAAAGAAAATCAAGCCAGTATTAGTCTGGCCCAATAAATACAAGAATTTACTGAACACTAAGTTTAACGATGAACAAAAACACAAAATTGAGTAAAAGAAGGGTTAAAGACTCCTTTAGAGTAAGAATGGTGCTGAGCTCATCCATTATAGCACACCACTCATTTTACAGATGAGGGAAAAAAAGGCTTAGAGATATGAAGTTAATTCGTCCAGAATTTCAGAATTTATCAAAACTAGAAAAATCAAGGTTTTCTAACTTCCAAATTCAGTCATCTTCCTAAGTCTGAATCTTCACAATATTAATGCCATTAGCTAGGTTTTCTAGCTAATCCCTCTAACTCAATCTTCACCCTCACTCACTGTGGCCAGGTTTTATTATTAAATTTACGCTAACATGCACTAAACTAGTGAACTTTGCCCTCCCTGAAAAAATTAGGAGTGTTTCCTATTGGGTGACATAAGAAATACAAAACTTAAGATCCTAGATCTTCTAAGGGCACCTGGGTGGCTCAGTCATTAAGTGTCTGCCTTTGGCTCGGGTCATGATCCCAGAGTCCCACGATCGAGCCCCACATCTGGTTCCCTGCTTGGCAGGAGGCCTGCTTCTCCCTCTCTCACTCCTCCTGCTTGTGTTCCCTCTCTAGCTGTGTTTCTGTCGAATAAATGATTAAAATCTTTAAGAAAAAAAAAATCCTAGATCTTCTAAAATCTAACCTAGTCTAGATTTCCAAAACTCTCAACACAAGAAAAAAACCATCTTGATGTCATTTTCCAATGTCATCTTTTGACCAATCCCTATCGTTCAGCAAATGCTAACTCTCCTCTGCCTTGAATAAAAAAAATCCCTCTCTCTCAGAATTCCTATTAATGTAGTACATATTTATTCAGTCAATAATTATCTGGGTCCTCACTGTGAGCCAGGCACTATTCAATGAAGGATATACAGTAATAACAACTCCGTCATGACAGAGCTAACATTCTACTAAACAGAAGGCAGTCCATGATGTTTTTACTAAAAAAAAAATAAAAATAAGTTTTAACACACTGTGAACATATTTAAAAATGAAAACTATGTAACTTGCTATTCACATTTGCAAGTACATGAAAAAAGTCTGAGAATAAACACCAAACTGTTAATAATGGTAAATCCTGGACAGTCTCTTACATTTTACTTTATGTCAGTTATACTTAAATTTGTTTCAAACATAATTTTTTTTAAATGTGATGAAGAGACAAGAGATTTGGGATTGCAGAGGACTTGACTGAGCATATTTAGTTGCAGTAATGAAAAAAACAAATCCATGTCAATATGAAAACAAGTATTACACTACCAGAAAAATCAGGAATTATTTTGCCTTTCTGGAGAGCAGAAAGCAAATGGGGTTGTATTGATAAACAAGACTGGAGGGAACAAAAATCTAGAACCTTTATGAAGACTGACACCAGTGGTTCTGCCGGGGCCCTAGAAAGTTTTGAGATGGTAAGCATGAGGAGGAGGAATTGACTATGTGACAGCCATCAAAATGGGTATTTGGGAAACCAACTACAGGATAGAGCTAGAACAGTCAGTCCTACACCCTTATCTGAGAATATGAAGCTGTAAAATCTGTTCCCAACTTAAAGCCCAAGAACTGCTTTCTAAACAAAATAAAAGATTTCCCAAGAGAGGGCTCATGTCCATGGAGCTGGACAGAAGCTGAACACATCCCAATATTATTCTAAACTTCTTAAAAAAAAAAAAAGAGCCAGAGGAAGAAAGAGAAGGTAAATTCACCAATAAAGTGCACTAACGAATTCTACTTCCCAGAGAAAAGTACTGATTTTATCAATTCTTAAGACCTAGAACTAGCATGATTGTCCTCTGTCAAGGTCTAATAAGACCTTGACATTTCTAATAAGAAAGTCTAATAAGACCTTTACATTTAACCAAGAGTGTGCACAGTCACACCTTACATTCAGGAGAAAGGGTTTCTGGATGAGCAGATCTACAAGGCCACAGAAGTCCACACTAACTTATCAATAACAAATATAAACCATCAACTAAAGATCACCACATTTAAGAAATAATCATCACCCTAAAAGAGGACTTAAAAAAAAAAAAAAAACTGATGGAAATAATCAGAAAAGAGCATCTTCTTTAAATCCCCAAATTCCAGAAAGACAGTAGCCAGATGATCAATTCAGAGGGTCCCAGGGCGTCCAACATCAGATAAAAAGGAATACCAAAAGTTGAAAAAAAGAGAAACATGAATTTTCCCAAAATAACACACGAATACACAGCACAGTAAATAAAAACAGACCAACTCCACAGTATAACATCTGAAATTTAAATGGCAGGGATTAAGAAATAATCTCAAAACCTCAAGAACAACAAAAACACTTGATACAAAAAATCTAAAGGGACAAAACTTCACAAGGAAAAAAACTGATCAAGATGATAGTGGGAAAAATTGCTTTCAGATTTCTTAAGAAATCTGTCTCCAAACAAGCTATACCCACTCTAGAATGTATATTTTTAAAAGATCATTTTTTTAAGAAAAGTATGTTGGTAATGTTGTCATTAAGTAACCTACCTCAGGAGGGATCACTGAAATACCTAGGCCCTCAGAACCTACCGTGACCTTTTCTCCAAGCCTGACCCTCACTCCGTAACATCAGAATACATTTCAGATCTTATTAATGGCACCAACATTCTTTGGCCATAAAACTGAAGGTCCTAGACTTTATACCATTCTCTTTCCACTGTTAAAACCAGATTCCATTACCAATTTGCTGGCCCTATACATATTCTTATATATAAATAAGAATCCAACACTTAACCTTCCAAAAACTTCCTTTTTATAAACCAAGTCAAAGATGCTATCAATTTTAACAGGAACCATTATTTTTAAAAATTAGCACTATTTTGCTCTATTAATTAGCATATTTCTGAATTTAAGCCCCTTAAGAAAAAGAAATCAGTTTCAGAGAGTTTTAAATTCCTTGGCACTTCTCGAACTAGTCTTTGCAGTAATTTTTGGCACACAGTAACTTTCTTTTACCAGTTCCTGAAGAAAGGCAATATTTTTCTTTTTTCTTTTATTTGGGTATAGTTCACACAGAACATTGCATTAGCTTCAGGTGTACAACATATGAATTCAAGTTTTATGTTATGCTATGCTCCCAAGTGTAGCAACCATCTGTCACCATTCAATGCTATTACAATATCACTAGCTATATTCCCTATGCTGTGCTTTTTATTACTGTGATTTATTCATTCCATAACTGGAAGCCTGTATCTCCCTCCCCCTTCACCCATTTTTGTCTTATACCCCCCTACCCCTGCTCCTCTGGCAACCATTTTTTTTTTCTCTGTATTTACAGGTCTGACTCTACCTTGTGTTTATTCATTTGGTTTTTTAGATTCCACATAAGTAAAATCCTATAGTATTTGCCTTTTTCATTTTGACTTATTTCACTTAGAATAATACCCTCTAGACCCACCCACAATGTCACAAATGGCACACTCTCATCCTGCTTTATGGGTAATATTCCACTGTATATGTATACCACATCTTGGTTGCTCCCACATCTTGGCTATTGTAAATAATACTTCAATAAACATAGAAGTGCGTATCTTTTTGAATCAGTATTTTCATTTTCTCTAGACAAATATTCACTAGTGGAATTAGTGGATTATATGATAATTTCTATTTTTAAATATTCAAGAAAACTCCAGAGTACCTTCCAAAATAGCTGTATCAATTTACTTCCCGACCAACAGCACACCAGGGAAGAACCAATATTTTAAAAAGAAATATTGAAATGTGGAGATTTTTTTTAAAGTGCAGGAAAAAATTTAGATCCTAGAATAAATAAAATACTATACAAATCTTTGTCAGTGATGTTCTGTGTAGTTTTGGGGTGTGTGTGTGTCTATGTGTTTTCAGGATACTATACTTACCTGCCCTACCTAACAGGGATGTTACTTGCCATGACAAATATAGAAATCAATCAGGAACTTTAGAAAACCCTGTCTTGAGAAAGCGGCTTTAGATTTATTTATTGATTTATTATTTATTTATTTTTTAGACAGAGAGCAAGCGAACACAAGCAAGGGGAGGAATAGAGGGAGAGTGAGAGGGAGGAGGAGATAATCTCAAGCCGATTCCGTGCTGAGCAGAGCCCCACATGGGGCTCTATCTTCCACCCTGAGCCAAAACCAAGAGTTGGATGCTTAACCAACTGAGCTGTCTAGACACCCCTAGAAAGCTGCTTTAGCTTTTTAAGATGTCCCCTGAAGTGGGTAGGAGCAGAACCACTTTTTCAACATTTAAATATGCTATGTTTAACTCTCATGGCTAATTAAAAAGTTATCTTTGATGAGCGTTTTTCAAACTCAGCACTATTGACATGTTAGGCTTGATAATGCCTTGGTTTTGGGGGGCGAGGGGCAATTACACTGCAGGATGGATAAAGAGCCTTGTTCATAATAATCCTCAATATAATAGCCTTCTTTATCCTTCTCCACTCTAGGTCCTATTATTTTTAGTGACCTTCTCCTTACAGAGTTTACTTTCAATATCTGAATCATTTGAGTAGCATCTGAGGTAATTGTACATTCACATACAGTTAAAAGTAATAGAAATCTTACGTACTTTTTTACCTAGTTTTTCCCAATAGCAACATCTTGTGAAAGTATAGCAAAATATCACAAACAAGATATACACTGAAATAATCTATTAATCTTACTCAGATTTCCCTAGCTTTATTTGTGCTCATTTTATTTATGGCTTAGATCAGAGCAATTTTTATCACAGTTGAAATTCTGTGTATCCAACCGTGAGTTAAAACTATAGTAGCACTTCTACCATCAAGGATCTCTTCTGCTATTTTATAACTACATATCCCACTCCTGCATGTGTCCCTAAGAAATCAATTCTCTTTTCCATACTGTGCATAAAATCACCAAAACCACATGTATACTTAAACTGTACCCTTTATAAATAATAAGTCACAAATAATCTAACAAGGTTATAATATAAATTCACAATTTAGAAAAATTCTGTCAGCTTTAAAAAAGTTACTCATATTGTCACAAGTAAAAAGACCACATCAAAATATTCTTAAATCATATTCAGAAATAGAAACCAAGTTTTTTAAATGGACACAATATACCTTATTTTCAACTACTGAGTAAACTTTAAGTTTTTACTTATAGTCAATTTTTACAATTTTTTAAACTTTTCCAAATTCTATATATTTACCTGACAAACAAAATATACCGGCCTTACACCCAACCCAGGAATGTGCTCCACTTCACTTGGCTTATAACAATTTACCTTCAATTTCACTGGAGATGGACGATGTCTCTTTTTAACTTCTATCCAAGGTTCTGAGTCCAAGTCAGGCAAACTGGTAGACAAACCTCTAGACACTGCTTGAAGGTTACATGTTTCAGTATTTTTCTTGGGGTTCAGTGAACTTCCAATTCTTGGAGAATTTGGGGCAGACTCTAAAATTTTAAGTTAGTACTTAATTAAAATAATGGTTTTCTTACTTATAAAACACTTCTTTTTCTTTACTTGGGCTTTTTTTTCCCCCACAAAAACATGATAAAATAAATCTCAATTACAATTTTTCCAATGACTGACTTTCAAACCTGAGAAGACGTTAGATGTATTTGAGTGAAGCCAATGAATAACAGATAAATGTCACCAACCCTTACACAGATCACATTCATTCAAACTTCTCAAGCATATCAACTGAGTCACTAATTATGATAATACATTTAATTTAGGGGTCAATTGCCAGTGAAATCTTAAAATCTATCAATTGTAATGAAATTATGCAATCTCAAATCCTGTTAAGCCGGACTAAATGCCTATTTTATTTAAGGTAGTATCAGTCCTTCACTATTCTGTTAGAATCTATAGCAAGGGAGTCAGTATTCACACTTTACATTTCCTTTACTTAATGAATTTTACCTAAATGCAGTGTGCCCACTTAGCTCATAACAGATACTGTAAGGAGTATCACATCATTAAAGTGCACCGTCCTGGTAATAAAATTTAAAACATTTTAAAACCATTGAAATTAAAAATGCTTTTCTCCACACTATCTCTTAATCAAAATAATTACAGGCTTTATAAATAAAAAGCTAATTGATTCCCTTACAAATCTTTTTCTAAAAATTCAAAAGAATTTTAAGTTATAATGCAATATGTATTTCCTTTGGACAAAGAGTTTTAAATATAAATTTACACTCTGAAATTCTAAATATCATTTAATTTAGTCCCCAAAAGCCAATTACTTGAAAATACTGCAAAGTTGAATACTACATGGAGAAAGCTGAAATAAATGAACAGCAACAATTCTTTTATTTACTAAATGAAAATGCAAAGGCATCTTCCAAGACTTTGGGTTTGAGAATATTCCAAGATTTCACTTTCATCTACTACATGCTAGAAGCAAATAAGAGTTATTAACCTCTCCATGAACACATATTAGATCCAGGATTCAAACATCAAATTATTATATTACTTTTTTTAAGTATATGGCTTCATAATGGAAAAGGCTCTAAAACTGCATTATTGAGTATATAGCCACTAGTCATACAGAACTACTGAGCACTTAAAACATGGGTAGTCGTAGAATGTGTTAGTAAGTGTAAGGTCCATACCAAATTTCAAAGTCTTGGTGCAAAATATCCAAAAAGGTAAAGCGGATCCATAATTTTTATATTTATGTTATATTTGGGTATATTAAAATATTTTAGATGTTATTAAAATTAATTTCATTTGTTTTGTAGCTTTTCAGGCTATTAAAATGATTAGGATTACTAATCATCTGTGCATCAAACATTATATTTCTATTTGACAATGACATTTACAACTTTAATTAATGGTACATGTATCATCAATTGATCCACACAGGTAGTATAGGTGAAATGCTACATTTGGGCTGCAAGTATTGATACTAAAGTTATAAGAATAAGAAAACATTTTACAGCAGAGAATCCTATTTCTAATACTATAAATCACCTATGCTCATGCAATGAATAAATCTTTAAAAATAGACTAAGAACTACCAATCTAGCAACTGTGAGAATTAACTAAATTACTATCATGTATAAATGATTAGAATAGCACCTGGCACATGGTAGGGAAATCAGTTAACTACTACTTTTTTTTAAAGATTTTATTTATTTATTTGACACAGAGAGATCACAGAGAGGCAGGCAGAGAGAGGAGGAAGCAGGCTCCCTGCTGAGCAGAGAGCCCAATGCGGGCCTGGATCTCAGGACCCTGGGATCATGACCTGAGTGGAAGGCAGAGGCTTTGACCCACTGAGCCACCTAGGCGCCCAGTTAACTACTATTTTTAACACAGAAATCTAATTGTTAAGTATCTACTTAAGTTTATTATATAATCATCTCTAAATGTTCCCTAAGTTTGAATGTTTCTATCATGAAGTGTTTCACTATATCCACAACACATACTTACAAATTAAACATTGAAATACCAAAGAAGACAAGAAAATTTAGAATAGTCTCAGTTTTTAAAGGGAAATGTTCACCTGATAGTTACCTATCTATGCTCTGTGATTTTTCTTTTACAATGAAAAGATTTCAAACATTATGTATGTAAATTTTAAGAGTAACATCTTCCAAGAACCAATGAATCTGAAAATTACTTGGATGACTTGACATTAAACTTAGAAATAAAAAATTAGACACACACTTTGACACTTTATAGGTTCTAATTTGTGAGAACATAAGAAAAAAATTTATCTTTGCTGTTTTCATTAATTGAAAAAATTGTCAACATGACTCTCTCCAAAGGTAAATCACCATATATAGTCCATGATTATCTAGTTTGACTTCTTTATCCACCCTGAATCTGGGTGACATAGATTGCTTTAAAAAGATTATATACTTTATGTGTGGCACATTCAGGAAAACTTGTGCAACTTCCCAAAGGAAATCCCACAGCTCATTCAAAAACCACTAGAGATCCTCCTACACATTTTTTCAAAAAGCCAAAAAAACAACAACAGAAAAAAAACCCCAAGATGGTCAGGTACCTGACCCTCTCGATTTTGTTTTACTTAAGAGTTGATAGTGCAATATTTTCCACTGAACTACAAAACCTAAATTTTAAAGTTAGCATCTTACCATTCCCATAATCAACATTTTCTGGTGCATTGAGGTCCTCTGTTCAGTGCAAAGGTGAACTCATGTTACACAATTCAACCTCCATAGAGGGAAAAATAGACATTTTAATTTCTTTGATGAAAAAAAAACCAAAAATGTTTAAAATACTTTACCACATAAATCCCTCAGGAAGTATACAATGGTTATGTTTTTGAAATTTGAAGTCTTCTTTTTAGAGATAAAAAGAATACAGATAAAAGTATCTTTACCTACAGGTACAGATAAATACAATCTACTTTTCCTATTCCTATATCCATTTCAAATTTTTGGTGACATACTACTCTCTACTGAGTTTAGGACCTAAGGCTTTCTCATCAGACGGTAATTATTAAGGTGAGAAATATGGGGATTCATGGAAAAGGTGAATTTATGTTCTTATTCCTATGATGTAATGTAAATCTACATAACTCTAAGAACATTCTATATGCCTTCATTATCCATGTACTTAAAGATATATTATCTAAAGAACCTAAAATTTTTAACATTTAAATATGCAGTGACTTGTTTTGGCAATATGTATGTGAGATATAAATGAGTGTATATTTAAAAAACACAAAAATGTACAAGACATTGTGATTTTTTTCTTGTAATTTTATTAATAATGCATAAATGGTTAAATGAACAGGCATCACCAACTTGACTGACCTATCTTACTGGCTACCCTGTGGAAAAAGTATTTTCTATTTTTATCTAACTCACCTAATGCCTGTTCATAAGCAGGTTAAAAATGTCATCTTGGACCCAAAGTTTACACAAATAAATTAATCTAACTTATACAATCAGACACTAAGTCTTTTTCTAAGAAAATCTAAAAAATATCACTTTTCTTCAACTTTTAAAACATCTGCCTAAGTTGCTTGCTAGGGTTAGAGACACAGAGGACTGACAATCAAAGAAACACTAAATAAAAATATCTGTGAGACTGTCCATCGGTACTTTATTGATGGCAGGTCTCACATACTGATGTATAAAAAATATATTTTGAAGAGTTTAGAAAAAATATTCTTGTTCATTTCTCATACTTCTTATCCCTCCGTGTCCACATTAAGATATCTTACAGTCCATGTGAAATACTATGATGACATGTGAGTTGTACACTGTACACTATACTGAAGGGCAAATCAAGTAGCAAAGGACCTAACAATCTGGGAAATGCCATTCAAGCCTCTCTATTTTTGTTTTATTGATCTGGACATAGGTACATAAGTCTGGAAGGAAAAGACAAAATCTTGCAATATTTCCAGAATAATTAACTTTCCCACCGTAAATAAAAGTAGCGTATGCGGCTCAGGCTAATTACACACAAATGGGTGGCTCCTATAAAAACAACAGCAGTCCTCTCTTCTCTCTCATTATCATCACAAAGGTGTTTATCTCCATTGTAGTGGTGGCCCAACCTCCTCCACAAGGAGTTGGGAGTAGACATTCTTGCATAGAAGTCTGGTCGCTTTCATTTCTGCAGCACGATTTGTTCCAATGTTTATAATATTTCAGTGAATCACCTATTCCTCTGCATATTCGATCAAATGACATCCAAGCATCAGTAGATCATCACCCTGACTGAAAAAAGTTTAAGCACACACATTTTTTCCCAAGAGGGAATGTCTTAAAAATGATCCAGGAAAAAATTCTTTAATATTAAAGCAGTTTTTGGAAATTCTAATTACCATCAATTCTTTAATCTATAATAATAACAATTTCATAACAGTACCCCAATACTGCTTTCGAATACAGGTCAGCCCATCTTTATAAGATGGGATTGAAGCACACTAGTAACAAAATTAAAGTCAGCCCCACTCTTCAGGGTAAGACTTTTAAACTACTTCATCCTACTAGACTACTCCAATCTTACAAGAGGAAACTGGCATAACTTATCTATAATAACTTAGTAAAATTAAGAAGATAGGTAGAAATTCCATATATGACAAAGTACGCAGTTTAAGAATAGAGCAAAGCTTTACCCATAATTCTTAAATCCCTTTTTAATTTATGGTTGGGGGGAGCTAAATGAATAGAATTTAGAGCATCAGAAGTCATTTAGTTATCTTTCATTTTCCTAAATAATCTAAATAAACTTTTTTAAAGAATAGGTAAATTGGACCAAATAGCCCACCATTACACTTCTTGCTCTAGAAGAAAAGCTGTTACCTGTATGTGAACAAAAGGCTTGGCCTGGTACAAACTCTGGGCAATCAATCAGTTGAGAGAAGTCTGTTTGTGGCACACTAGGTGGAGGAGGGCCCGGAATTGGCCATTTTTCTGGTTCTATCTTTTTTCTCATTTTCTCATCCACAATTTCCACTTCTGTGCTATCTTTCAGTGCCTATAAAAATAGGTATTTTAAGCTACTAAAGAACTTTCATTCAAAAAACTGATGGCATATCCTATACTTCTAATCTAAAAATTTTTTTTAAATCTGAAATCAGCAGACATTATTACAGTATATGTTTCTAAAAATATCAATGAGATAACTACTTAGAACAAATTTTTAAATCAACTGCCCCTGTGATAGGTAACAAATATCCTCACATAACATGCAGCAAATAATTTGGTTTGCACAACAGAATCAGCATTTAAGGATTATTACATCAACTATAATCAAACTAGTTTTATGATAATTAAATTTTATTTTCAGTTTTTTCTCTCATATTTCCTTTTATCTTACCTTAATAATACCACCAAGTAAAATTTAAGCACTATTTTAATAACTACCATCTTAATTAAATGGTAAGAAAGATACATACACCTTCCTCACAGTACCCTGTAATGTACATAGGTGAGGAAACTGAGGCTCAAAGAAATAAAGATCATAGACTTAGTATGAAGCAATACAAGGACTCAATTATTAGCTATCCACCACTAAGTCTTAGTTACTAGGCTATAATGCTTTGCAAACAACAACAACAAAAAATGCAGCAATTTAATAATAAAATAAAACTAGAACAAAATTTCCTCAAAATAAAAAAACTTTCTGATCAGAATTTTATCTGAAATTCAAGAGTACTCACCTTTTAGAAATGAAATGAGGAAAAATAAAATATAATATAAAAACTGAATATACACTTACTATTTTATAAAAGTTAAAACTCACTATCTTTTAATAGAAGAACATATCATATGTATTACTTTACATTTGTATGCCCTTAGTATTAGTGTAGTACTCACTTTTCAAGTTATATTTTCAAAACTGGACAATATTTTTAAATTATTAAAAATTATTTAAAAACAAACTTTTTTGATGGAAATCAGGATACTCTCCGAAAAGACAGAGTATGAAAAACAGAATAAAGAAAATAAGGAAGAAGCTTATGATAAGCGGTTTGAATTGGTGATAGCTGTATTTTTTTTCTAACATATATTTTCCTAGTTTTGTCTACTGAACATTCTGGAAGCAGTGATACTCTAGAGCAAACACCAGTATATCCACCATCCAGATCCTGCAACATGGATGAATTTTAAAAACCACAAATGGAAGAGCCAGGAGACAGAAGAACTCCATTTACACAATGTGTATAAATAAAGAGATAAAATTAATCTATGGCTATATAATCAAAAAAGTGGTTTGGGATGCAGCAGAGGGTTGGGCAGGGGATTGACCATAACTGAAAAGAACCATTAAGGAAGCTCTTCGAGGAATGGGCTGTATCTTTTTGAGGCAGGCTTATACAATTTCAAAACTCAAAACGAATACCCAAGACCTCTGCATTTCACACCATGCTATTTATACCTGAACTTAAAAAAAAAAATCTTTGAAACTCTCCTACTGGTTTAAAGTTTTCAGAACAGTGTTTGGAAAAAGACTACCAATATGTTGACAGAATACAGAGCAAGTGAAACTCTGAATGGTGGTAGTGTCAATTGGTTCAATAATTTGGAAAAAATGTTTAGCAGTATCTACAAAAGCTAAGAGTGTGTGTATTTGTGTCTGTGTATCTCCTATTACCCATGTCACAGGAAAATAAGTGCATAAGACCATCAAAAAATATGTACAATAATGTTCACAACAGCACCACAGATTCAAACTGCAAAGAACCCAAGCATCTATAAACAGCAGCATGGAAAAATACATTGTGTTTTAGTCCTATAATGAAATATTAACCCAAAATGGATAATGAACAACTGCTACACACCAATAACATGGATAAACCTCACAGAAATGATAAGTACAAGTCAGATATAAAAGAGTAAATATATCTCTGATTAGGTACAATTAAAAAACAAATCAGAGAGCTCTGAGAAGTAATTACCTTTGAGAAGACCAGTGGTACAGGCTAGGAGGAGGGCACAAGGGAGCTTCCTGGGATGCTGAAAATGTTTTAGATCTTAATCTGGGGGGGCAACTGCACAACTAGATACACTGAGTAAAATCAAATGTAATCCTCCGATTTCTAATATACAGTGTAAAAATTATGCCTCAATTTATATTTTTTTAAGACTGTATTTATGTATTTGAGACAGAGAAACACAGTGAGAGAGGGAACACAAGCAGGAGGAGTGGGAGAGGGAGCAGCAGGCTTCCCACCGAGCAGGGAGCTTGATGCAGGGCTCGATCCCAAAATTCTGGGATCATGACCCAAGTCAAAGGTAGACGCTTAATGACTGAACCATTCAGACAACCCAATTATAACTCAATTTAAAAGAAAGAATTTGACTGGGAAAAAACCAAAGTTCTTTATACCACTATGAAAAATGTAATATATGCTATTTTAAAAAAAGAAAGGGGAATAAAAAGATATGTAGTATAACATGTATTATCTCAGGAAAAATATACAAAAAAGAAATATGTCACCAAGAAAAAAGAAGACTGTCACCAAGAAAGGTTTAACTAGTTGACTACTGGTAAAAGATGGGAAGAAAATTGTTCACTATATACCCTTTGAATCTTAAATCACAGGAAACTTATTCCCTACTGAAAAAGTTCAGAAAGAAAATAAAGAGGACAGAAGTGATGCTGTGATCTAGACCTTACAAACATCATATAAACATTATGTTTACACAAAACTAAGAAAAAGATCTAGACAAAACAAGAGTTTTATTAAAACCAAACCATGACTACCTTGAATTCCTGAACAATGAGTTACAGTGTACAGTTAATATTTCTGGGTACCTGGCGGCTTTTGTGACTACTAATTCTGGCCCTCTTCTTAAATGGTCTCTATTTTGAACAACTACCAATGTTAGAATACATAGATAATGTATTCCTAGTTCCTGGTCCTATGCCTGGCACCAAGAGAAAAGATCTGCATGTGTAAAGACTTAAAACAGCAGCACACATTCTGAGGAACCACAGTCAGCCAATTTAGAAAACAGTTTCAGATGAGAGTGGCAAGAATAGTTCAAAGACTTTACAAATGTATTGGCTTCTCTTAAGCCCTTATACTCTATGATAGTGTATTATTTGCCCTATTTTAACAATGAGAAAACAAGCATGAAGAGGTTAAGATTAAGTAACTTGAATAGTTACACAACTGATTAGCTAAAGATCAAGAATTACTTGAATTTTTACCAAAAAAAAAAAAAAAGTCACAAATAGCTCTCAATTGTGGAGCAAGAATCTAGAATGCAGAGAACTGGATCTACCACATGATCCAGCAATTCCACTTCTGTGTATATACTCAAAGAAAATGAAAACAGGATTCTGAAGATATAGATATAGATATAGATATCAGAATATTATTCAGCCAGGAGATGGAAGGACATCCTGCCACTTGCAACAACATGGATGGACCTTACGGACATTATGCTAAACGAGGTAAGTCAGAGACAGGCAAGTACTGTATGATATCACTTATATGTGGAATCTAAAAAAGTGAAATTCAAAAGAGTAAAATGGTGGTTACAAGGAAACAGAAGGTAGAGGGGATAAGACTGGTGTTATTTAAGAATACTAACTTGCAACAAGTAGTAAATAATCCACAGAGATTTCATGCACGGTGTAATGACTACAGACAACAATACTGTAGTATAATTACATCACTATAATACCAATCCTATTGCAATATATATGTATCAAGTAAAAAAAAGTATAGTAAGCTGAAAATGAATGGAAGAAAACAGATTCAGTAAGACTGGCTATGTAGAAAACCTCAACTGGGACAGACAGGGGTGTGAACTAAAGTCTATTTTGCTTCTTTTCATAGTTCAGAAAAGAAAAGACTTAAGCATATTAAAATACATATAAATGTTGAGGTTGATAGAACTGAAATGAAGATCCAAAAAAAGGAGTAAACAATAGAAGGGCATCCTTGAAGACTAACAATAATAGCAAATTCTTATTTAGGGCTTACTTGTGCCAGATACTGTCATTACACATTTCATCCTCAAGACAACCCTATGATATATGTTCTGTTACCATTTCCACTTTACAGAAGTCTCAGGACATTGCCCAAAGTCACAGAACTATAAGAATATATGTGCTGGTTCTCAAGCCTGTACTCTAAATCAATATATTTATATTGCAAAACCCAGTGAAACTCTACATTCTTTTTTTTTTTTTTTTTTAAAGATTTTATTTATTTGACAGAGAGAAACACAGCCAGAGAGGGAACACAAGCAGGGGGGGTGAGAGAGGGAGAAGCAGGCTTCCCGCCGAGCAGAGAGCCCGATGTGGGACTCGATCCCGGATCTCCGGGATCATGACCTGAGCCGAAGGCAGTCGCTTAACCAACTGAGCCACCCAGGCGC
>PITA01010112.1:0-73845 GCA_004023965.1 Spilogale gracilis
CAAGAATTCTATTGTTTTTAATAGGGAGTTCAAGGACTTTTTAAAATGTTAGCATGTGCAACACCATATAGTTACACATTAAGCTTATTTGGAGTAGGTAATTTGAAAATTTTGCCTATATATTTAAAACTTGAAATGATATGAAATTGCCTACAATTTTTAAAGTAATCTCAAAGTATCAGGCATCGAGTATATAAAAGAGACCATTGGTGCTCATCAAAAATTCAAGGACTCCTCCAAAGACATTCCCAGCCTCTTCTCCAGGTGATTCAAAACCATGTTTCTAAACAATACCAGAGATGCCTCAAAAAGTTAAAAATAGAGCTACCCTACAACCCAGAAAACACACTACTAGATATTTACCGAAAGGATACAAAAATACAGATTCAAAGGAGTTCATGCACCCTAATGTTTATAATAGCATTATCAACATTATCCAACTATGGAAGCACAAGTGTCAATCGACTGATGAATGTATAAAGAAGATGTGGCATTTTTTTTACAATGGAATATTATTCAGACATCAAAGAGAATGAAATCTTGCTATTTGCCATGATGGAGAATGGAACTAGAGGGTATTATGTTAACCAAGTCAGTCAGTCCGAGGAAGACAAACATCAATGACTTCACTCATATGTGGAATTTAAGAAACAAAACAAATAAACGTAAGGGAAGGGAAGGAGAAATAAAATGAGATAAAAACACAGAGGCAAAGCATAAGAGACTCAACTATAGAGAACAAACTGAGGGTTGTTGGAGGGGAGGTGATAGGCATTAAGGAGCACACTTGTGGTAAGCACTGGGAGTTGTATGTTAACTGATAAATCACTAAATTCTATTCCTAAAACCAACCCGTGCTATATGTTAACTAACTTCAATTTAAATAGAAACTTATAAAAAAAGATTTTATCCTACCGAAACAAACAAAAGCCATGTTTCTAGCTCTGGTCACTGAACAACAGCATTTGTCAACTCCAGGCTGAGTGAGTTGGGAGCCTACATGACTCCTTTAACTCACCGTTCCCCTGCCCTGGCAACCTTGGCACGGCTTGTCTGAAACATAGTAGATGACCAACCAGTCTGCTTCAGATTAATTGCGTTAAATTAAGATGCTTAAAGAGCTTAACCCTACCAAGTCAAATCAAACTGCCGATTGTTTACACAACTGTTATGTTTACACAGTGCAGCAAATAATAATAATTATTATTAAAAGTATCCTCCATTTTTGGTCAATGTTGTAGAAAATCAGCCTTGAATTATGTGAGCATCCCTTTGGTCAAATGTATTGTACCATCAAGAGAATAATGAAGAGAGAATGCAGAATCCTCTTTATGAGTCTCACAGCAGGCCAGATGTAGAACTGATGAAAGGAGATTTCAGGTTTCCTGTGGCCCAGCAGAGGGCTTTATCTCCTTGAGTGGGTACTGGACATCTCAGTTCAGGGAAGACCTCTTTGAGTGACTTCTACATCCTTCACAGCTGTGAAGTTTCAAGGGGGAACTGCAAAGTTAACTCAAACAGTAAGAGTCTCCTAAATTTCCATTCAAGCTCCCAGGCAGATATTTTGGCACACCGCTGAATCATCCAAACCTTCTAAGAGACTGACTCAATATAGTTGACTCTTGAACAATACAGGGTTGAACTGCTTGAGTCCACTTAGATGCAGATTTTTTTTTTACAGTACATCCTGCAAATGTATTTTCTCTTCCTTATGATTTTCTTCATAACATTTTCTCTCATCTCGCTTACTTTATCGTAATAATAAAGTGTATAATATATATACAGCATACAAAATATGTGTTAATTGATTGTTTATATTATCAATAAGGCTTCCAGTCAACTGTAGGCTACCGGTAGTTCAGTTTTGTGGGAGTCAAGGGTAATACATGGATTTTTGATTGGGCAGGGGGTTGACGCCCATAACTCCCATGTTATTCAAAGGTCAATTGTACATCACATAGTGTTAAGTGCCCATTTTTGTCCTAACTCTGACTCTAATTAGGGCTATGGTTTGGGGTATGTCCCTTAACCTCTCTGAGCCTTAATTCTTAATAAAAGAAGGAGGTGGCCTAGGTGACACCTGAAGTTCCTTTCTGCTTGAACATTTTGGTTCATCATCCTAACCACCATCTTTAGCAGTGTCACTGAGTTCTCTTTGTCTGCTGGACTTATGAAGCCACAAAGTGTTGAAAATGCTTTTATGTGGGATTGAAAATTACATCCAGACTGTCAATTATTTGTACTTTTCTGGAGAATAATTTGATATGTTTTAAGAAGGCTTTAAGGTTTTATATTTTGTTGGTATAGGAAGCCCATTTCCTGAAAGCTTTCCTAAAGTTACAACTAGAAATACAGGCACCAAATTAAAAAGATACGTTGTCTAAAATCAAAAGATTGATTTAAAATTTTTTGCAGTCACTTAAAATAAAGTTCTCAAATAACTTCTGTAATAGGGGATATATTTAGTAAAAAGAATAGTATTTTTCAAACCTGAGAAGGGGCTTTGGATTCAGGCTGACTAGATCTGAATCTCAACTTTGCTATTTACTAGCTAAATGACTTGGACATGTTATTTAACTTCTCAGTGCCTCTGTTTCCTCTTCTGTGAAATGGGACAAAGAACAATACCTACCTCCTAAAATTAAAATGCATTCCTCTAAAGCAAATAACCCACAGTAATATTAAGCAAGCTCATGTTATCCTCAACTCACCTCAAACTACTAAAGTAGAATAAAGGTAAAACCGAATGAGAAATTCTTCTTAGACAGTAACTTCTGAAAAGCAACAAGCATCTATATAATTCTCTTGGCAGTCATTCACATACTGCTTGTAACATTTTTTTCTACTACTGTCTTAGAAGATTACTGGAATCTTCTGTAGTTATTTAATTCCTTGACTGCATTTAAAGAATATGCTTCTTGAAAGCAAGAACCATAAGTTGAAAGCAAGAACCAAATTCAACGTAAATCTTGAAAGCAAGAACCCTAACTGAAACTAGATAGCATCTTAAACATAAGGAAATTCTAAATTAACAAGAGTAACTAAGTCCTTCTTATAAGGATCATATATTTAGAGAATAACTCTGCTCTGATGTCTCAAAGCTTGCTCATACTCGACATAACCACAAATTGAACTAATCATCTTATCTTCCCACCCACTACCAGAAAATAATTCTCCCCTAGTCACTGATTTTGTAACACCACCACCATCCACTCATTTACCCAAACTCAAAATACAAAACTCATCGTAGAGGCCGCCTATGTCTCTGAAAACTAATCGATTAAGAACTATTGCTTCTACTGCCTAATATCAACACTCCCCTGCTCTAAATCTTGCTGACTCCCCTTGCTCTTTCAATTTCCTTTGCCTACGGAATTCCTCCCTGATGGCCCAAAGAGAAAGCCCCCTTATACCTTCTCAAGGTACCCAGTTCTTATTTTAATTTCTTTTTGTGATTAGTTATTGAAGGTCTGTCCTCTTCATTAGTCTCTATGTCCATCAGTATTGAGAGCTTGTGTAGTGGTCGAATGGAGCCTCAAAGGAGGCCCAGGATCCTGGGCTAGCCTCCATTTTTTATGCCCTGATAAATTTTAAAAAGGTAGAAAATGCCAAAACAGAGTTACAGAAACTATGTTTGCTTTTCACTGTTGAGATTTACCTAATAAAAACCTTCTTTTTTATTTATTTTTATTTTTACGTTTTTTATTTAAATTCAGTTTAGTTAACATATGCTATTATTAGTTTCAGGGGTAGAATTTAGGGATTCATCAGTTGCATATAACACCCAGTGCTCATCACATCAAGTACCTCCTTAATGCCCATCACCCAGTTACCCCTGCCCCTGACCTACATCCCCTCCAGCAGCCCTCAGTTTGTTTCCTAGAATTGCCTGGAGTTCAGCATCTCTTATGGTTGACCTCCCTCTGTTTTTATTTTATTTTATTTTATTTTATTAGGATTTATTTATTTATTTGACAGAGAGAAACAGTGAGAGAGGGAATACAATAGGGGGGGAGAGAGAGAGAGAGAGAGAGAGAGAGAGAAGCAGGCTTCCCACCAAGCAGGGGGCCTGATGTGGGGCTCAATCCCAGGACCCTGAGATAATGACCTGAGCTGAAGGCAGATGCTACTTAATAACTGAGCCACCCAGGTGACACTTCCCTCTGTTTTTATTTTATTTTTCTTTCCATTTCCCTATATTTAGCTGTTTTGTTTCTTAAATTCCACAGATGAGCGAAATCATATGATATTTGTCTTTCTCTGACTGACTTTGCTCAGCATAATACCCTCTATGTTGTGATAAATACTTTCAACACATCCAAAACATATTGCCTAAGTTGGAGCTAACATGAAACTATCATGTTAGCTAACATGAAAATTTAAATTTGGGGCCCTTCCTAAACGTGCGGCTCTGACCAAATAATCTTCCTGATCCACCTCCATGACCAGCATTATAACAGGTTCTTGCTGCCGCAAAGCTGAGTGAACCAATGTATCTCAGCACAGCCACTGGGACATGACAGGGAGGCAATGCAGAGTAGATGAAAGCGTTAGAAGAGGGATATGAGGTGATCAGAGTAGGGAAAGAAATGAGGCATTGCTCCTAACTCAGTCCTAGAACTTCTACATTTTAGCCTTTTAATCTGAAACAATGGGATGGCTCAACTGCTCTCTATTTAAAACAAAACTCAAACAAAATGAAGTCAAAGCAGGTTTGCTATATTTACCTGGTTACGGTATCCAACAGACCCAGTTGCCCCGGCAATGAAAATGGTATTCAATTTTTTTCATTTCCGTTGTGGAAAGAAAACACTGCTCAAATCTTCAAATATCATGTCACCATGATCTCCTGGAACACCATTATCCATAAATCTATCTTTTGTTCCCTGCTTTACTATTGTCTGAGATTGCAATTTACTGCTCGTAAAAGCCAAGTAGTCCAGAGTTTGACTCAATCTAAATCCAAAGAGCAGACACATGACCCTTGGAAGAAAGTTTTTCTCACCCACAAAGCAAATCAGACTTGCCAGACAACCAGCAGAAACCTCAGGAAAACCACTGGAATAGAAAATAAGAAGTTCCTTCCTCAATATATTTCTTGCCTGATCCTGCCACTTAACATAATCTCATGGGGAAAGTGGTTCATCCAGGCCTGAGATGGTGGATTGCAACATTCAATCACCAGCTTCCAGCTGCAATTTATCCTAAAAATTTACACTCCTCTCCCATCAAAAACAACAACACCCTCTACTCCTAATGACTCCAAACACCATCCTCTGGGCTAATGACAATGACCCCTGATACACTTGTGGACCTCTTTTATTTTCTCACTGTCCTCCAAATTTACACACTCACCCACCACCCTAAAGGGAAATATTTTTAAATCCTAATACTTAGAGATAACACTGGATAAATCCCAAGATCTAACTTGGGATCTTAAGTGTTAATTCCCAGTGTTATAGTCCCATAAACCACAGAGCAAGCCTGTGCACAGAAAGAGGAGAGAACTCAAAATAGCTCACAGAAAGAGATCCTACAGTTTTCTTGGTGGAATCTCAACCAAATACTAACTTCAATATAAAATGAATGCCATGGGGAAAACTTAAATTAAAATTTCATCTTGAGCCACCACCAAAATAAAGTATTCCTAAATCTTAGTGACTCCTTTCAAAGCAAATTTATAAGTCCCAGTACACTAAACAAATTTTAACTGTTTCTTGAACTTCACTTTCCCATTTGCTTGAACCATCAAAGCAAAGTATATACAAGCATTTGTAGCTTTAAAGTTCCCCATCATTCCATACCAGTGCATGCTCCCAATTTCAACTATTTCAAGAGTTTTCTTAGTTAAATTATCCTTACCTTCACAATTTCCTCAATGTCAAATCCAACTCAATTCTCTTCTCCAAAGAACTTATAATGGTTCCAGCTTCAAGAAGGAAAAGAAGATACTGACTTGTCTAAATCTAAATACTCTCCTTCCTAGAGACTAAACCAGTGTGCTTGTGTTTTTCCAGCATGAAGGCAGCACACAAACCTTCAGAATATGTCACAATGCCTTCATAAATGTAAATTTTGGGGCCACACCCTTTTGAAATCCTACTTCATGTCCAAACATTGTGCCATAGAGTTGTTCCCAAGAAGACTCACCTTGCCACTCACCCACATGACCATTGGTCTCAGACATGTATTCCCTGATGTGAGAACCAAGACCCAATAGAGCATGTGTGATCTTTGGTATCTCTTCCAGGTCATCAAGACGGAGAGAAGACAAGCATAGGATTATGGCAGCAGTAACATAACAGAGCAGATCCAATAAGTTCTAGGAAGATCAACCATTTCCTAATATGCAGTGTCTCAAAGAGATATTGTCAGAAGGGCCAGGGTTGGAATCATAGCCAAAACCAAAGTTATAAGAATAAGGAAAGATGATGGAACAAAATTCCTGTAGGTCATCAATGAAGCTCACTTGCTCTCAAGGAATACAAAGTAGAGACACAAGTGCATTCTAAACCAACATGAGGTTTACACAGAGTGAAATGGTAAGGAGAAGCAGCAGTTTGACTCTAACCTGAAGAGCTAGCAGCTATTATCCTGTCTGTATACAAGACTTATTTCCCCTCTCAATGACAAACCCATGGTGAGCAAGGGCCATATCCTCTATCACACTTTGCAACTAATTAGCACTTAATAAATCACCAATGAATGATGGGCTTCTGCCTAGAACCCCATCACCCTGAATCACTGACTTGGGTGGCAACTGGTATCAGAAACAGCTGATGTGGTTAATTAAATGCAGATTCTTGGAACCCACTTTATATCTACTGCATCAATCATCAGGGGAGGCCCATGAATATGCATTTTTAAAAAGTACACATCAGTTATTTTTTTATATTCTTAAATTTTGAGAACCAAAGATTTAGACAATGTGAAAACAATCAGAATGACACCAAGATACTGAGATTTAAATATGACTTAAATATGACTTCCCTATCATCATACCCGCAGAGGCCATTTGTCATAAGCTCTGCTAGGCTTGTTCACATCAGGCTTCATATTGGGCAGAGGTGGGGGGCTCAACATCTTCTCCTGAGGCCAGAATGATAATCTGGCTCCAGAAGAAGACAATAACCATTCTACAGTGCTGTCATTCTATTCTATTTTATTTTATCATACATTATTAAGATATTTTATTTTAGTTTGATCTCTTTTGTACCCCAGCCTCTTACACGCATACCCCTGTCAATCTTTAAATACTGAAACCACCCATGTCACATGGGCTATTCTTAACCAAACATCCAGAATGATAAACAGAAATCTACATTTTAAAAAAATGACACAGGATGAGCCAATCCAAAGACATACGTATTGAAAATTAAAAACCAACAAACAGAAAACAAGAACAAATGTCATGTTGAATCACCTGTCTGTAATGAACTGTTCAAAGTAAATAGAGGCCTGGACTGTTTCTGTTAGTAAAGGTACATGTGAGATGGAAATGAGGTTAGCATTCATGGAATATCTACTTCACCTTAATAACTTCTCATATATCTGTTTATTCTATTTTTGAGACAACTCAGGGAAGTATTATTATTTCCATCATGGGTTTGAAGGAACTGAGACTCCAAGAGATCTACTGACCTACTCTAAGTCACAGAGTTAGTTAAGACCAGAACCAGGATTTCAAGGTCCTTATATATCTGATTCCAAATCTCAGGCCATTCCCCTAAGATCAGAAAAGGTTTGTGAATGAACCCAACAGTACTCACCAAGTTCCTGTGACTAGGTTAAACACTACAAGGAAAGGGCTTCTCTTTCTGGGACTTTCAACCATTGAGTTGTCTCCACATGTAAAGGAAGTGAAACTCTGCACGTAGCTTGAATATTTATTTACCATTGTTAGAGTCAGAGGGCACAGAGATACCAACCAAAAGGAAAGCTGGTCTGAGTAATCTGCAATGACTTCACTTGACAAATGAAGATGCTAGAGATAAGTATCAGTGATGTGATAAGAACCTACAGAAATCATTCTATTGTTCTCAGCTTGTACTGCTTCACAGTTCAAGTCAATGAACAATTTGTGAACATATCTACCTATCTCCTTCAGGTTATAGGAAACTCCATGGTGAGCAAATATATCTATAGCTCAGCTGGCAAATGTTGTCCAATTTAAAGACCCAGATGATTAGACTGGGCCTGCCAAAATAATCTCTTCATTTCAAGGTCATTGATTTTATCACCTCTGAACAATCCTTTTGCCATGTAAAGTAATATATTCACATGTTCCAGGAATCAGAATGTGGTGGGATGAGGACATCATTCTATCTATAACAACAACACATGCATGTTTCCAGTTTGGCAGACCAAAGAGGGTGAAAACATATGACTATGATACCAAGGAGACAAGCCAAGATTTATGGTAAAGAAATAAACTACCAAAGGTATGCGGAGCCCCTCAATTTGATTCAGAAGAGTAAGAAAGGCACATGGCAGGATCCTGTAAGACTATAAGGACCATTTGAGCTGGAATTTGAAGAATGACTGGGATTTTGAAAGGTGGAGCGGAAAGGGAAGAGCAATCTTGACATAGAAACAGCATAAATAAACTCTTCGTGGCAGAAACTTACAAGAGATATCGAAGCCACTTCTACCATAGGAGCAGAAAACAGTAGAAAATGCACCTGGAACCCCTACATATATGGGAAGTTAGTAAATGACAAAAATAACAACATAAATTACCAATCAGTGAAAAAAATTAATAGTGTTTTTAAAATTGAGTCTCTGGTAATAACTAAAAATCAAACCAGATCTTCACCTCACACCAGATTCAAAAATAAATTCCAGGTGGATTAAAGACCTAATTGTGAAAATAAAACTTCAACATTTTTAGTAGAAAATATTTGAAAATATCCCTATGACCTTGGGATAAGAAAGGATTTTTTACGGGCACCGGGGTGGCTCAGTGAGTTAAAGCCTCTGCCTTTGGCTCAGGTCATGATCTCAGGGTCCTGGGATCAAGCCCCACATTGGGCTCTCTGCTCGGCAGGGAGCCTGCTTCCTCCTCTCTCTCTGCCTGCCTCTCTGCCTACTTGTGATCTCTCTCTCTGTGTCAAATAAATAAATAAAATGTTTTTTAAAAAAAAGAAAGGATTTTTTTAAACAAAATACATAAAAGTAAAGTAATGAAGGAGAGGACAGATAAATTTGACCTATTCAAAAAGTAAATCTTTTAGGACGCCTGGATGGCTCAGTCGGTTAAGCACCTATCTTTAGCTCAGGTCAGGATCCCAGGGTCCTAGGATTGAGTCCTGCTTTAGCCTCTTTGCTCAGTGGGGGAGCCTGCTTCTCCCTTTGCCTGCCATGCTCCCTGCTTTCTTTCTCTTCCTCTCTGACAAATAAATAAAATCTTTAAAAAAAAAAAGTAAAGGTTTTACATGTGAATGGCAAAGAAGCATGGGAAAAGATGCTTAATATCATTAGTCAATTAGAAAATGTTAATTAAGATAACAAACACCAATACTCATCCACCAGAATGGCTAAATTTTAAAAGACTGAGAATACTGATGATATTGGCAAGGCTGTGGACCAACCAGACCTCTTATGCACTCAAGTGGGAACACAAAATTGTACAGCCCATCCAAAAGCAGTTTGTCACTTTTTATAAAGTTAAACATGCACTTATCATTTGACCCAGCAATTTCACTCCTAGGTATTTTACCAAGAGAAATTGAAATTATGTTGAAAGAAATATTTGTAAACGGATGCTCACAGTAGCTTTATTCATAATAACCAAAACCTCAGAAACAGCCCAAAGGTCTACCAACTAATGACAGCATGAACAAACTGATATATCTCTAAATAAATTTCCTTATCTGTAAAATCAGAGTGATAAAATTATCTATTTCAGAGATTTCTTGTGAAGAGTAAATAAGTACAATGCAAAGAACTTAAATGGAAACTGGTAAACAAAAAGCAATCAATAAGTGTTAGCTATTATTTTGACATCTGGAAATTTTAAGATTTTTCTGTTGTCACACAAAATAGATTTAAATATTTTTTGCTGACAACTTTGTGGATATACTGTTCCACCCCTGAATACTCTATTTTCATAACTATTTTAATGTAATATGGAAATGAAATTCTATCACGTGTAAAGGCCTCTTTCAGTTTCCCTGCTCCTCCCCCTTCAATATGGGCTTTATCCTCATAATCTAAAATCACTGCCAAAGCTCTAGCCATCAAAATCATGTTCTAGGCTGCAGAAGAAAAGAAAGAGCAGAACGAGTCTGTCTCTGCTTTTCAGTGAGTTTTATTAAAGTATAATTTGCATGCAGTAAAATTCACCCATAATTTTACAGAGGAAGCAACTGAGAGAAAGTTAGAGATGAACTAAAATGTCCGAGGTCATGGAGATGATAAGCAATGGAAATGGGATTGATAGTCAACCCTGGGTCTATAGTGCCTCTCCCACAATTGTACCATAAATAAAGTTGAATGACACATGGCAGACATAGAAGATATTTGTAATCAAGTTAACTGATAAACACTGAATAGTCAAAATTCATTTGAGTAAATACCTAGGAGCATAATCCTGGGTTATATGGTAAGACAATGTTTAGCTTTTAAAAAATGGCCAAATCAGGTGCCGGGATGGCTCAGTTGGTTAGGCGACTGCCTTTGGCTCAGGTCATGATCCCAGAGACCTGGGATCGAGTCCCACATCAGGCTCCCTGTTCTGCGGGAAGCCTGCTTCTCCCTCTCTCATTCCCCCTGCTTGTGTTCCCTCTCTGGCTGCATTTCTCTCTGTCAAATAAATAAAATCTTTAAAAAAAAATGAAACAGCTAAATCATCCCTGTTTATTTATTTTTTTTAGAGGGAGAGAGAATCTTAAACATGCTCTACACCCACTGCAGAACCCTATGTGGGGATTGATCCCACGACCTTGAGATAATGACCTGAGGCAAAATCAAGTCAGATGCTTAACTGACTGAGTCACCCAGGTGCCCCTGCCAAATACCTTATAAGGTGTCTGCACCATTTTGGATTCCCACCAACAATGAATGAGAGTTCTTATTTTTCCATATTGTCTGTAGCACTTGTTATTGTCAGTGTTCTGGATTTTGACCATTCTAACAGGTATATAGTGTTACTGCTATTTTAATTTGTAGTTCCCTAATGATATTTGATATTGAGGAGATTTTCGTATGCTAATGTGCCATCTGGGTATATTATTTGGTGAGAATTCTCTTTAGATCTTTTCTCACTTTTTAATTGACAGCTTTATTTATTCATTGCTGACTTTTAAGTTTCTTTGTATATTAGTTCTTCACCAGACATATGGTGAAGACATATTGCAAATATTTTCTCCTAGTCTGTAACTTGCCTTTTCTTTCTCTTAAAAGTGCCTTTCAGGAGTGCCTGGGTGCCTTAGTCATCTCAGCTCAGGTCTTGATCTCTGGATCATGAGATCCAGCCCCACACTGGGCTCTGTGATCAGCACAGAGTACGCTTTATATTTTCTCTCCTTCTACCTCTGCCCCTCATGCTTGTGCTTCTCCATCATCTTCTCTCTCTAAAATAAATGAATAATCTGTTTTAAAAAATGACTTTCATGGAGTGGAAATTTTTAATTTTCATGTGATCTAACACATATTTTCTTTCAAGAATTGTGTACTTGACATTGCACTTAAAGACCCATCATCGTACCCAGGTCTCACCATTAAGCATGATGTTAACTGTAGGTTTTGTGTGGATCTTCTGTATCAAATTGAGGATGTTGCCCTCTACTCCTACTTTGCTGCTCTCCATATTTAAATTTTTTTTTCTTAAAAAAACAATGACATCAAAAAACCTGAGAAGGTGGTTTAGAGCCAGATAATAAAATATTTTAAGTATTAGGCTAAAAAGTTTAAACTTATTATATGGGCAATAAGAAACAACTGAATGCTTTGAGCATCAGAGCTTTTAAACTTTTACATGTTTTGAGCATCAGAACTTAAAAGTCCTAAATGGTTTAAAAGTTTTATTTAAAGATGGTCTACTTTTATTTAAAAATGTCCAGAAAAGGTGATTCTTCCAACTCCTTCAGTAACCCATTCTGGTGAAATACAAATCTCAACCTCCATTAACTCTGCTTCATAACAAACTTGACTCTCTTGGAGTCTCAAGGAGGATGCAGAACATTCGTCAATCTTGAGGAACTCTTTCAGCAAAGACATGATTCCTACCCCAGTATTCAGCTACCCACCCCCCACCCACAAAAGAAATCTATATCACTGTGGTTCAGGGCAGAGGCTCAGGCACCCAGTGGCCCAGACTCAGTATTAAGCATATACGGACAGAATGCAATGATCACACCTGAATCAACAATGTTGACATATTCCTTTGCATCACACTTTCTACCAGGGGAGTTGCTGTTGTCAAGGGTTCTATTGATAAGGACATCTGGATGAATCCTTGGCCTATCTACAGAAAACACCTTGTAGCCCAATTCTCATGCCTTTGGCTGCCTCACTTCTTTACCCAAATTCCTTCATCCTGTTCCTCCCTTCCTTTTCTCCCTTCTGCCTATCACAATCAGTTTTCAGAAGGGCAGCAGAGATGTGTCTGGAGTCCAGGCCATAAGAACCATTTTGAGAAGGAAAGGTACTCCAGGATCAGATTCCAAATTTTTCTTGGTTTGGATTTCTGTATGTGGAGGGGTGGCAGACAGAAGGTAATAGGAGACCAGAGAGCCAAGAATATGTAAAAAGGAAATAATTTGTCAGCTAGGGCTAATGAATCTCTGAGTTCCTGAAGTTCACAGGCTTACAAACTACACAATCATCCCATTCTCCATACCACATCCACAAGCTGCCTACTGGTGGATGTCCATTCCTTACCAGGCAATTGTATGAAATTCATTCTAACCTGATTTTCCTCTAAAAACCCATTTTAGTTATCCACTTCCTCCTTTCTCCCTGCTGTCAGCACACACATAAATATTATTTGATCTGGATCCTTTTCCCTTGGGGCAGGTTCAGGTATGGGGCCAGGGCTCAGGCCTCCAGGTTTTTTCCAATGTACCCAACACACATTCACCCTCGACAACCACACAAATACTTAACCTTCATCCTGTGTCAGAGGGAGAGAGTGAGACTCAGAGAAAAGAAGTTGTTTTTAATATGAGGAAATCTGTCATGCCCTGGGCATTTGGTAAATTGCTGGCTTTGTGGAGAAAGAAATTCAGTTTTCTTTGGAATAAGTGCTCTAAGGATGCTCTGACACGTGTATGAGAATGAACACTAGGGCTCTTGGCTGCCTGCTTATCCATTTATTCCCTTAGTTCTCCATCTTTCTGTTCATGCTTTCAACAAATATTTATTGGAAAACTACAGTGTTCCAGGTCCAGCCCACTGGGGACACGTGATAGAATCAGAACCCTCATGTTAGTGACATCCCCAGGTGACTCACATGCACATTAAAGTTTGAGAAACACTGGTCTAGGGCAGTATTTCTTAACTGATAATCCAGGCCAGATAATTCTTTGTGTGTGGAGCCATCCTGTGCTGTGTAGGATGTTTATTTAGCAACATTCCTGGCCTCTGCCTACAAGATCCTGACAGTACTTTTTCCCAAGTTGTGACAGTCAAAACTATCTACAGATATTGATAAAGGTCCCCTGAGGGGCAAAATCATATCCCCTTCCCCAATGAAGAAGTACTGGTTTAGATGACCCTAGGTCAAAAAGCAGAAAAAGAATTTTTTCTTTTCTCTTAGGAAAAAGAGAAATACAACAGATTTAACTGTTAACTATTGTATCAAAATAAATCCAACCAAGATTATGTACCCCTTTCTCAGACAGATAAAGTACACATTTGCCGCAGACCTGCAGTCTGATCGTCCATATGGGTTCCCTCTGCAAGGCGTGGAACGCCATGATCCTCCCTCAAAGTGAGGGAGCTATGCAAAGTTGTGGTCATCAACACCCAGAACCATTTGTTTCCATTGTGCTTTGTCTGTTTAACTATTATAAATTTCTTTGACACTATTTCCTCTTATCACTTATAATCGAGTTAATTCTTTCTTCTGCTCTTAGTTTTGAATTCTCTTATGCCAATCCTTATTTTCTAAAGCACGATAATTATAGGATTGTAGGTGTATGACATACCTGTTTTAAGATTTAGTAAAACCCTTACTAGCATAAGTAGTTTACATATTGCAACCTCCTATATACATGACCTCCCCATGTTGGGGGAGGTAAAACATGCTAATGGGATAATAATTTATAGGAACCATCTGTTGCCCGGGACATGCCTGCCTGTAATCGACTGTTCCATACCTTAGGATATAATGAGGCACATCTGTTTTGTCATATGGACCCTTAAGGAAACTATTCTCAATTGAGATTGATAAACCATCACTCAAAGAAACTCTTTGACCTTATGGCTCCCATCTCTGAAAATAATGAAACATCACTCAAAAAAACTCCTTGAATAAAAAAAAAAAAAAAAAAAAAAAAAAAAAAAAAACTCCTTGACCTTATGGCTCCCATCTGTTGAAAATAATGAACCACAACTTAAAGAAAACTCTTTGATTTTATAGTTTCCATCTGGAAAAATACATAATGCCATGCTATAAATAAAGAGCCCTGAGAACAGTGTTTTCAGGAGATCTCCACACCACTCTTCAAGTCCAGTCTCCCTTTTTGAAAGCGCCAACGCCTTCCCCACCTTCGGGACCCTGATTGTTGCTAGGGCTGGCTCCCAGCACACATTATTGTAACTGATAAAAAAAAAAATCATTTGGAAAAATAGTGTTTGCAAGATTCCATAACTTTTGAGACAAAAATCTTTCAAGTTTGCTGCTGAATATTATTATTAGGGAGAAAGACAAGCCTGACATTAAATATGACATATATGAGGTCAAGGACTTAGCACCAATGTCATCACTGCCACTTCTGTGTGGCTCAGGTACAAACAAATAAAGGTCTATATAGGAGAACTTCCCATCTTGAAAAAGATGATTATTGTCATAATGATCTGTGTCCTCCTGCAAATAATGGAAGTGGTGGCAAAGGAGAAGTTGTGTTCAAATCCAATTTATGGAAAAATAAATGAATAAAATAAACATAAACTGAAACCAGTATGGTGATATCTGAACATTGAACTATTTTAGTGGCTTAGGGGACGAAATGTCAGCAGAATCACTCCTGTGGCCTTTCCAACTCTTGGTGTCAGGAAATTTGTGTCTCACTCTTTATTTTAATTATTTTTTAAAAAATAGGCCTAATCTAGGAAATAATGACTCCTGATCTTGGCAAGTACCTCTGACAAGTAAAGAATAATGCAGGGCAATGAGAGAATGCTCAGGTTCAGTGTGGGACGGTGGGGTGGCTGGGTTACAAACATTGGGGAGGACATGTGCTATGGTGAGTGCTGTGAATTGCATAAGACTGATGATTCACAGACCTGTACCCCAAAGCAAGTAATACATTATACGTTAATAAAAAAAATTTTTAACCATTTTTTTCTTGTTATCTATCTTTCTCTTAAAGAGTTTCAGCTGAAAACCTAAAACCTAACATGTGTAGAAGTCAGCTTTTGCTATCCTGACACACGTAAGTAACATCTTCCAGGTTTCTGGAGATTAGGGCATGGACATCCTTGGGAGGCCAAAAGCTTATCACACCCCCTTAGGAATGCCAGTCACAAGAAGAGCCTCTAACAATTATAAAAATAAATTTTTTTAAAAATCACTGACAGTGGGGAAGAAGAGAACAGGAATACAAGGAGCTTTCAATGGACTCTCAGGTTCCATGTCATTGAAGGAAACACAAGAGTGTAGTGTTGTCTATTTCTGATCCCGGCTGTAGATAGAATTGAAAAAACAACCAATGCCTGGGCTACAACCCCTATAGATTCTGCTTTAGTTAGTCTGGGTAAACCCAGGTATCAGCATCTTAAAATTCCCCATAGGGCAGAGTACCTGGTTGGCACAGTGGGTTGAGTGTCAGACTCTTGGTTTCATCTGATCTTGGGGTCATGAGACTCTGCGCCAAGTCTGCATGGGTTTCTCTCTCCCTCTCCCTCTCCCCAACCTCTAAAATAAATAAGCAAAGCTTTAAAAAATAAATAATTAAAAAAAAATTTCCCAAAGACCTTAAGAACCCAGATTCTAGAATCAGACTGCTTGCCTCCAAAGGCCAGATTCACCACTGTGTGTTTGGCCTGAAGCATATTATTTAACTTTGCATAGTAATATGAAATGGGAATGATGTTATTAATAGAACCACCTTATAAAGCTGAAGATAAATTGACATTATACTAGTGAAGTTCCTGCCACATAGTAGGCACTGCAGAAATATCTAAAGTTCTCCAGAGGGTCTTTTGGGAACTCCTTACGCTGGCACAGGTGTGATTTCTGTGTGTGTCTAGGAGGTGAAGAGTGGGATTTCGAAGCACTGCACACACCATCTCCCCTGTCCTGCCTGACTGTGATGGGTCCCAGACGTGCTAACCCCAATGTGCCAAGGGAGGGGCAGCAGTGGGAACAGAGTTGCAGGAATGCATGCAAATTTGACAAGTGAATAAGAAACAAGCAGAAAGGCTGGAGCGGGGGTGGAAGAGGTGTGGTGGGCCATGAAAAATAGGAGGAATGCTAAGAGCTGTGTGATAGTGATCAAGGCTTCACTGTCTAGCAGAGCAGTGGTTCTCCGTATGGCTAACACTGCAAAACATCTGGGAGCAGAAAAGAATGCTTAAGAGTGTCTGGTTCCCCTCCTTTCCTCCCCCCCCCCCCCCCCCCCCCCCCCCCCGCCTCTTTCTTTCTTTCCTTCTTTTGTCCTTTTCTAAGCTCTCCAGATGATCTAGTCAGCCAGAGTTGAAAGCACTGGGCCCTTCTCTTATGCCAACTGTCCTTACTCAGCCTCACCAACTGCAACGTGAAGTGAAGGGAGGGGAGAGAAAGGCTCACAGTGACTTGCTTCCTATTTCGTGCCAAAACGTCTGACACACACCTACTAATTTAACCCCCATAATTACTATCTCCATGTTAGCGATAATAATACAGAGGTACATTTCACAAGAATTGTAATGCGACTCACAACCTTGTCTTGACCGGACTCAAGACTCAACCCCGTATCTATGTCCAAAAGGGACAAAGGAAGAAAAATGACCATTTAGAGCATCCACCCCTCTCAGAGCCATTTAGAGCCCTCTCAATCCCATGAGGTAGCATTCTCCTCCCCATTTCATTTTTCATGGGACAGACACTTGAAAAGCTAACTAACCTGCCCAAGTCAAAAAGTTTGTAAACAGAAGAACTGGAATCTTGACTCAAGCCTGTCCACCACTAATCCTCCTCCTCTTGCCCATCATTTCTGCCCACCATGCCTCAAAAGCTATCATTTACTGAATGCAGAGTCTGTGTCAAATATTGTACGAAGAACTTCATACGTATTCCCCATGGAAAGCAAATAAAATGACCATGACATAGAAACAAAATCATTAATGTACAGGATACAGGCTAGCAGCATCACCTGGAAGGGTTAGAACTGGAGCTTTTCGGGGCCCACCCTTGATCTGCTGAGTCAGAATCTGCATTTTAATAAAATCCCCAGGTAATTCATCAGCGCAGTAAAGTTGGAGAAGACTGGTATAGATGATTTTGGTTCTGTTTTTCTGTCTTTCCAAGGAGTTGTTTTGCCAATGTGAGTCCCTATTTACCAGAATGCAAAAGGCTCCAGTGAACAGTATTCAAGGAAGCTGCTGCCCATTGCTTTGTGTTTGAAAATGCTGTCAGGGAGGGCAGAAGGCCCTAAAACACCCTTTCCCCCAGGACAACTCTTTGAGTGTTTGAGAATTTTGGTCTCTAGATATACACTGTTGGACTGCAAATGCCCTCAGCAGGAGGGTCCCTCCTTAACAAGACAAATTACACTGAAAGTAAGATTTGTTGATAGCCTATGGAAGCCAGAATGGGATAAAGTAGTGTTTCTCAAACTTGAGAAATATGCAGACATTTTAAAAGGGAAAAAAAGTTATGTAGAAGCTGTTATATTGACTTAAATTTTGTGTGTGTTTGAGAGAGTGTGCAAGTGTGCACGGGATGGGGGGTGCCGAAGGGAGAGGATCTCAAGCAGACTCCACACTGGGTGCAGAGCCAAGCATGGGCAACTCAGTCTCACCACCCTGAGGTCATGACCTGAGCCGAAATCAAGAGTCCCATGCTCAACCTACCAAACCACCCAGATGTCCTGACTTAAGCTGTTTTTATTTTGAACTTTCTTAAACAGTAAAAATATATACTTGGACAACTATAAAAATAAAACCAATTTACAAATTAAATATAAGCAAAACCACAAAACCAACACAAATCAAATAAACTAACGCAATTCGAATATAACAGTTACTTCTGCTAAAATAAAGGGCTTTTCACAGCATGACTATTGCACTAACAGCTACAATGTATAATCTTTTTGGGTTAGAATATGTATATTATTTTGTCTCCAAATTGGCTCAATTTCTATTCAAACTAAATTCCACTGAAAGGCTGTTCAGAGTATTAAGTCCATATTCTTTATGCATCAACCCTTGGTAAGCAGTGCTTCTGGCCTGTCACAATACTGAATACAAAGGTAAGCTCCAGCACTGATATCATAGATTGAACTCCGACACAAGGTGTTCACCTAAGTAATCTAGAATACACATATATCTCTCAGCGCTTGTTGAGATGAAAGTGCAGAGTTAGATTATTATAATACAAAGTTTACAGACCTCTTTCCCTGCTCAGAAAAACATGCCAGCAGATGCCTAGGAATTATCAACTTCAATTTGGGAAATGCTGGGATAAAGAATTAGGAAGAATGATACCTCAATAGTTAATGAGCAGAAATTTTTCTTTATATAAATATCTCAGCCAGTAAATGCAGAAGAAACGACAGAATTTAGAATTTCACAAACTCTAGTGAATTAATAAATTCAGCCAATAATAAACAAAGATGGCTGACACCCAAAAGAGATAACCTGACAAGATATGCCCGAAGTATTTTTGCGAAAAGAAAAAACAAACAACTTGAGTGTGATTCAACCTCTTTATATAATTACCAACTGACAGGAAATTCAGAGGCAGAAGAGCATTGTTAAGTGACATCATGGGGATACAACAAGTAAAATCCAGATGATGCAAGATTCTACAGGACAAGCTAGTTTCTTTAACAGATAAATTTAAGAAAAACAGAGATAAAGGGAGAGCCTTTATACCAGCAGAGAACTCTGAGCAATATCTACAACTGTGATGTATGGATTTTATTTGGATCCTAATTCAAACAATAATACTTCAGGATTTTAAAATTTATAGGTGTGATAATAGCATTGTGGTTTTTTAAAAGAATTTTTATTTTTAGAGCTATATACAGAAATATTATAGGCCAAATAATATGCCTTTAATTCGCTTCAAAACCATGATTTTATGTCAAACTGGCTAAGCCCATGGTAGCCAGTTTCTTGTCAAACATCATCTAGATGTTGCTGTGAAGGTATTTTTTAGACACAATCAATGTTCAACATTTAAATTGGACACATTTGAGAAAAGTAGATTACCCTCCATAATGGTGGGGGAGTGGGGAGAGAGCTCATTTAATCATTTGATGGCCCTAAGAGAAAAGAAGTAATTCTGCCTCCAGATTGTCTTCCCAATAGAAACTGTAACATCAACTCTTCCCTGGGTCTCCAGCCAGCCAGTCTGCCTTACAGATTTCAGACTAGTGGGCCCCAATAATTGGAAGAGTTAATTCCGTAGATCTCTTCCACTCAATCTCTCCCTCCCTCTCTGCCCCCTCGCCATATATTTACACACACACACACACACACACACACACACACACACACACACACACATCTGGTTCTGTTTCTCTAGAGAATTCTAACACAAAAAATGATCTGGGGGAAGAAAATGTGGATGAAGAAATAGATAAAAGAAAATTGGCCATAAGTTAGTAATTGTTGAAACTGGCTAACAAGTACCTTATATTCTTTTCTCTACTTTTAGGTGTTCTTGAAATTTTCCATTTAAAAACTTGGGAAGGATGAAAATAAATGGAAGAGTCAAACAGAGAGCCAGGTTTTTTTTGCCACTGGATCTGACAACAGAACAACGTATTAGAAACCAAGGCTGTCCTGAGAAATCCAAGGCGATGATTCTAATAGTCAAGAGGGAGAAATTAGAGCTGGAAGGGCCTGGCTTAGGATGTGACTCCTCTTGATCTTGAACTTCTAGTCTAATTTACACTGCACCCTCTCTTCACCTGCACATCCCTTTAGCAGAGCACTTTCTCACATTTGTACTCTCAGTCTCTTCTCACTAACCAAGAGCTCCTTACTCATCCAAGCACCAAGCTTACACTCAACAATGTTGGATGAATGAATCCAAGCAATGCCTACTCTTTTTTTTTTTCTCCAGAGTTTCAAGATTCACTATTTGTGCACCACATCCAGTGGTGGGTATTAAGTGCCCTCCTTAATACCTACCACCAGGTTCATTAGCCATCAAGGAAATTCAAATCAAAACCACATTGAGATACCACCTTACAGCAGCTACCATGGTCAAAATTAACAGGACAGGAAACAAGTGTTGGAGAGGATGTGGAGAAAGGGGAACTCTCTTACACTGTTGGTGGGAATGCAAGTCGGTATAGCCACTTTGGAAAACAGTGTGGGGGTTCCTCAAAAAATTAAAAGAAGAGCTACCCTATGAGCCGGCAATTTCACTTGTGGGTATCTACCCCAAAAACACAAATGTAGTGAAAGAAGGGCCATATGTACCACAATGCCCACTCAAGCCAACTCACGCTACTCCTTATTGTCCATATTTTCTCCTAATTGTTAAAGCCTACCACTAAGTGCTCCATTTTTAATTTTTGCATATGTTCTGCTTCTAAATATTCTTCCCTCAAACCAAACATTTGAGGTCTCACATTGAGGTGGGGGGGTGTGGGAGAGGGCTTTGGCATTCACCATGAGAGAATTCTGTAAAATGAACCTTCAAAATCCCAGTTCCTGGGCAGGAAACAAAATCCCATGCAACAAGTAGCCTAATTTGCTGTGCTTTCTTTCCAACCTCTCCATTTCTTTTTAACAATTTTATTTATTTATTTGACAGAATTGAGCACACACAAGCAGGGGGAGAGGGAAGGCAGGCTCCCCGCTGAGCCTCATGTGATGTGGGCTCCATCCCAGGACCCTGGGATCAAGACCCAAGCAGCCCAAGGCAGACATTTAACCAAATGAGCCACCCAGGGACCCCTCTTTTCAATCTTTTTAAAGGAAAAACTCTGACTCATAGGAATGAAAGTCATTCTTTTACACAGGTCTGCCGTGAGTTGGCAAAATTTGGATGTGAATATTCATTCAAATAGGCTGTTTCTTTGACTTTGTCATTTTAGTCTGCATGGTCTTGGAATACCATAATTGATTCTACAATTGGAGTGAAGATAAACCCCAGGAGATCCCATTTTACAAATTCAATAAGTGAAAACAGTTGATCCAATGCTAGGTTTTATTTGGAATCTAATGTATAGGAGAGAGAAACTAAGAAAAAAGAGAGACAGAAATAGGCATTTTTTTTTAATCTAGCAAAATGGATACTTTAATTTGAAATGCTGATTAGAATGTTTTTAACATTTCTAAAAATTCAATTTGCCAACACATTTGGTAAGAGGATAAAATGATCAAAATTTTAATATATATATATTTTAAGTAACATATAATGTATTATT
Source organism: Spilogale gracilis (assembly GCA_004023965.1). Taxonomy (NCBI): domain Eukaryota; kingdom Metazoa; phylum Chordata; class Mammalia; order Carnivora; family Mephitidae; genus Spilogale; species Spilogale gracilis. The sequence continues at coordinate 21,756 of PITA01010112.1, forward strand.
GGTTTCAGAGATAGAGGTCAGTGATTTATCAATTTATATAATACCCCGTGCTCATTACAACACCTACATATGCCAATATCCATCACCCAATTACACCATCTCTCCACCCTTCCTCCCCTCCAGCAACCCTCAGTTTGTTTTCTGAGATTAAGAGTCTCTTATGATTTGTCTCCTTCTCTGGTTTCATCTTGTTTCATTTTTTTCTCTCTTCCTTATGATCCCCTGCCTTGTTTCTTAAATGCCACACAGGCATCTAAACTCCAGCTTCCTCTCAATTCACATTCAGACAACAAAAAGTGGAGAGTTTGATAGTTCACCATGCTCCATGGAAAATGCTCTGCCTCTTGTACAGGAATAACAGGAGGGGTCACAGGGAGTTGACATCTCCTTCCCTCCTGCCCTTTCCCCTGTCTCCTGATTTAATGTTTAAAGTCATTACTTTAACCCAAAGAAATGTTTTTGCCTTCACCTAACAGAGGGGCAGGGCCCAAGTTCATGACAAAACCTCAAGGTAAATGAGAATGAGCGAAGAGAATAGAGAGGAATGAGTCAACCCTGCCTGGGCTGACAGCCTCACAGTTGGGATGCACACCCATAAAGAACAGCAAGGCTTCTGGGGAAAACTACACACAAGCCTCATAACCTTTGACAGAAATCTGCAAGGTCCTCAGAAAACATATCAGTAATTGTTGACAGTGTTGACAGCTGTGCAGGAACATCACCCACATTTTCAGTTCCTGCTCTTCAACCCTTGTACGCCTTTGGACGTGTGGAAGTAGATATGCCACATTCCGCAGCACGAACAAAAGTACAGGATACCCAGTGACACTGGAATCCCAGATAAGCAGCAAATAATTTTTTTAGCATAAGTATGTTCCATATATTTCACATGTTGTTTGACATTCAAATTTCACTGGACACCCTGTGTTTTATCTGGCAACCCACGAAAGGATTTCCACTGGGTAAAGAACATTGCAACCACTCAGGGTAGAGGTTTCTCAGGCAATACCCATGAAACTGGGGAAGAAACTGAAACCGAGGTGCCCCATAAAAATAAAATATTTTTTATTTTTAATAAAATAAAACAGAATATTTCTGTTTCCCCGAGCATGAAATCCATTAGAAGAGACTGCCATGTTTCTCTGATTAAGAAATCTCCAGTTGATTTGGCTGTGACTTCTAGAGTCAGATGTACTACCACTATTCCACAAGGTCACAGGCTGTAACTTTTGAATATTTCCCAGTCTATATTTAAACGTCCTGTGCTGGGATGCCTGGGTGGCTCAGTCAGTTAAGCATCTGCCTTCAGCACGGATCATGATCTCAGGGTCCTGGGATCGAGTCCTGTTTCGGGCTCCCTGCTCAGTGGGGAGCCTGCTTCTCCCTCTGTTTGTACTCTCTCTCTTTCTCTCTCTCTCTCTCTGACAAATAAATAAATAAAATCTTAAAGAGTAAACATCCTGTGCTCTTCTGAATAATATCCTGCCTATCTCTTAACCAAAATTGCCTCCATGCCTGATTTATGCAATGACAAATTTGGTCTGAAACAGTGGTCTCATCAGGTAAGCTAAGGATCCCTGGGCCAAGATTCAATTGTAAGAGGCCACCTGAAGTGGGATGAATATGTCTTTTTTTTCCTCAACCAATAGATGGTAAAAGTGCCGCCATAATCAAATTGCTGCATGGGGTAGGGAGGGATCCTAAAAGTCCTCTGATGTTAAAAATGGGTCAGTCTCATATTTGAAAAGTTTGGAAGCATTGATCAACAATGATTTTCAATATTTCTTCCAACCTCTTCATGATTCCTGGCATGGGAGCCACTGAATCATTGGTTCTTTGCTGGTTCTTCTGAAAATCAGTTCTGAACAACTAGAATAAGAATCTTGGGGCTCAAAGTTGGAAGGACTGGTCATATAGGTGGTCAAGTATGATGGGCACTATATTAAACTTGGTGTTCCCTTCAATGGATTCAACAAATACAAGATATCTTCTGAATTTCCATTGGTATTTTCTTTTCCTATAAGCACATACCACAGTAGTTTAGATGGGGTAATTTATAAACATTTTGGTGTCCATAAGGGAATTGGTAAAAACTTACTTTTTTATTAACTTTCATTTATACTCACTTCACAAGTATTTACAGTACACTAATTCTAGACCACGTATTATATTCTGTTCTTGGCAATAAACTACTGCGTACTGCATTTTCCCAAAAAGATAATGCAAAGAAAGACAAAGTGTCTTGTTCAGTGATTCCTGATGTATATGATACTCCCCAAATTATAGATACCATAAATTATATTTATGTATTTTAAATACTTATTTTAAAATACTAATACATGATGTGATATTTTTATGGCTTGGTCTAAAAAAAAATTGAGAAACATTACTAGAGCTGTATTTACTCATCTCTGCCTTTGACTTCAAATATAAAAGTCAATATTGAACCAAAGATTTCCTTCCACTTAAAGCCTCCCACCATTAAAAAGACTCTTTAATTACTTAAGGAGACTCTGAAGCACAATGTGTTCTTTGTAACCTAATTTGTTTGAATTGTGACCTATCCTGTCCTAATGTAAAACTAATGTAAAAAAATAAAAAGATGGGAGAGCCTGCTGGTGGGTACTGAGGGCACGTATTGCAAGGAGCACTGGATGTGGGGCATAAACAGTGAATCTTGGAACACTAAAAAAATAAAATAAAATAAAAGAATTGTTTTGGAGATTTTTGTTGTTGTTTTTGTTATTTATTTAAAATGAGAAGAATTCTGGGGCACTTGGGTGGCTCGCTCAAGTCCTGATCCTAGAATCCTGGGATCAGCCTTGCATCAGGCTCCGTGCTCTGTGGAGAGTCTGTTTGTCCCTCCCCCTCCCCCTCTGTGCTCTTTCTCTTTCTCTCTCAGATAAAATCTTTTTTTAAAAAAATAGAAAAAGATAAAATAAAACAAGAAGATTTCAGAATGGTTAGTTTCCCTTAAGTCTACCTGCAGTATTGCCTAAAGGTTCCCTGTGAGACTTCACTTTGCCTCATTTTAACAATGAGTCTTATACCGAGTCCAGAAATAACAAAATATGCAAGGAAAGACTGGCTAATAATAGCACCTTAAATCTGTGTGAAACTTTTAACACTTCCAAGTCCTTGATCTGGTAAAATTCCATGAAGGACCTTATGAAATATGATCAGGAACCCAGGAAGAAGAGAGGCTGGCCTGAAGGTTCACAGCTGAGGTGTAACTAAACCAACAGTCTCGTATATTCCCAGCTGCAAGCCTTTTTTTTCACCGTTGCTCATTGACAGAAATCAAAAAAGACATCTAACTAAAAGTAGCCACAAACAAGTGATAACACAGGACTCCGGGGAGGGAAAGCCAACTAGAGTCTGCTGCGCAAGTAAAACAGTAAGCCCCAAGAAGGCTAACAGGATTTTTTGAGTAACTCCTTAGAATCTACTTGGACACACTGAGGGGCCTCAGGGTCCTACATGGGACGGTCTCTTGAGGTCCCATGTAGCTCCTTGACCCCTGCCAGCATCACAGTTACACACACGTCAGGCACCACCCATCACCGGCTAGCCCAGGGCTGCTAACTGGCATTAGAGATGCAAAAAGAAAGCAAGGTAAGAGATTTCCGGAGGCATCACTGTTAATCAGCATGTAAACAGTTTATCTTCCACTTAAGCAATGCATGGATTCAGGGCTTTAGATTGAGTAGGCAATATATCCACAGAATACCCTACCTACAGTGTCTTATCTTATCTGCCCATGTCTCTCCAAGGGATACAAATTACTATTAGCCTCCTGGTATTAACAGAAGAGGAAACTAAGGCTTCAAAAAGCTAAGTAAGGATTCTCACAGTAGTTAAATGGCAGAGCTGGGAATGGACCCTGGTGTGACAGACTCCAGAACCCAGACTCTCACTAATATGTTCTTGCCCCTCCCTGAGACACAGAGCAACTGTGTGCTGCGAGACAATTAGGGCTCAGCATGACTGGCCCAGAGGGCAACGTAGGGCAGAAGTGGAAATACAGGAAGGTGGCTAGAGGTGAGGCTTCAAAAGCTGCTCAGTGTCCAATGAAGAGATCAGACTTCCCTCCCCATTGCAAGCTGTGCTCACTGGGAATTGTCATTATCTCTGGAAGGAAAAGGTTAAGGTGCAAAGCGAGGGAAGGGCAGAGCTCCACAGGGCCTACTGCTCCTCTGCCAGTATCAGGAAGCTAGTAAAAGCTTTGAAGAAAAGCAGCTAGGTGGTGTAAATGATATTTCAGGAAGATTAATCTCCACGTACAGAAGATATTAAAGGGAGCATGAGGCTGGAGGCCAGGAAACTGGTTAAGAGGCTACTGCCGGCACTTGTCTCTGAGTCAGAACAGGGCACTGAGACAAGGGAGGAAAGGACAGATGCGAGAGTTACCCACGGTGAAGGAAGGGGTAGAGCCAAAGCTGTGGTCTGTGATGGTCTCAGGCAACCAGAAAAGAGGAGGCAAAACACTCGTTACCAGAGCGAGCGGTGGCTTCAACCCTGCATGCTGAGGAGCCTGCCTCTTCCGTCTCCTCACCAGACTTCGAGGACCCAGGGAACCTTCTGCTGCCTGGTAGCTGCACAGCTTGTCCCTGATGCCTACCAGAGACCAAGCGTTGGGTAGACTTCAGAATGACTGACTGGTAGTCTATTTCCTCTGCCTGGAACTCTGTTCCCACTTCTTTTTTTTTTTTTTTTTTTTTTTTTTTAAAGATTTTATTTATTTGACAGAGAGAAACACAGCCAGAGAGGGAACACAAGCAAGGGGAGTGAGAGAGGGAGAAGCAGGCTTCCCGCCGAGCAGGGAGCCCAATGTGGGACTCGATCCCGGGTCTCCGGGATCATGACCTGAGCCGAAGGCAGTTGCCCAACCAACTGAGCCACCCAGTCTGTTCCCACTTCTACCTAGACGCTTCATGTGGGAAGGCCTCCCTGAATGCCCAGCAAAAACATGTCTTTCTCAGAGAGGCCTCCATGATGAGTTCATCCCAATTAGGTCCTCCAGTTTCCTTCCCCACAGAAACTTTTCTTGACAGTACTTATCACAATGAGGAATTTTATACTTGTTTTAAATTTTATTTTTGTATTTCCTTTTCTTGCTTTGGTTCTTGGTGGTAGTTTTCCACCTTTCCCCACTATAGTACAAGCTCCACAAAATCAGTATTTCTTTTCACCATTGAGTCCCCCACATCCAGCACCATGGTGTCCCATAGAGATAAAATGCAAGCCACAAATGTAATTTTAAATTCCCAGCAGTCACATTTTTTAAAAAAGAAAAAGAGACAGGTGAAATTAATTTGAGGAATATATTTGATTTTATTTAACCAAATATACCCCAAAAGTTATCATTTAAATGGTGATCTATTGAAAAAATTGATGAGATAGTTCACATTCCTTTTTTTTTTGTACTAAGTCTCTATCTTCTGTATTTTACACTCATAGTACATCTCAATTGAGACTAGCCACACGTCGAGTCAGACGCAGCCAGTGGCCACCATAATGGATAACACAGATCCTTGCAGGATGCTTCACATGTATCACTCATTTAATAAAAAGTTAATTCATGAGAAAGGGAAGGTGGGAAGAGAAACAAGAAGAAAAAAATGGAGAGAAGAAAAGACAGAAAGAGAAACTAACATTTGTTGGGTATTTTATGTTAAGTTCTTCCACATTTCAATAAATTCTGTCATTTAATTCTAACATCAACCCTGGTGAGGTAGGCATAATGAGAACCTTCTTTATAAACAGGGCACTGGTTGGGGATGACATGTAACTTGCCCAGGATCACACTGCCTTATGAGTGAAAGAACCAAGATTCAGAGTGCAATCTCCCTGACCTAATTGTGCTGCCAGCACTAACAGAAGCCATACTTAACAAGTCCATTCAGGCCCAGACTGCTATCTAAATCTCTCTCTCATTCAGATAAAACATCCCAAGGCTAATATATTGTTTTGAATCTCATAGACACTCATTTCAAAAGTATGATCTGATAATTGCAGACTAACATGGGAGTCTCCCCTCCCTCCTCCAGAAATGTTTTAGAGGGATCCTTGTGGCATTTGCACTGCCCAGTAAGACACACTATGGTCAAACAAAATGCAGGCATTTGAAGTACCCCAAATATTCCAAGCTCACTAACATTTGCCTCGTAGCTCTATATATGCCTAGAACTCTTCCCGCCTTCCCCTAGTTAACATATATCCTACATGACTCAGTTCAAAAAAAAAAAAAAAAGAAGAAGAAGAAGGAGGAGGAGGAAGAGGAGGAGGAGGAGGAGTAACAAAGAGATGGGGAATCTCATCTCATCTCAGTCATCTCATCTCAGCCAAGGAATCTCCTTGACCCACTCTCCAAGTGTGAGGGCCCCCTTTACTGTGTTTATAAGATACTCATGTGGAATTTTTTCATGCAAACCATCATTATACACCTAAGGTCTCCCTCACCTGACTGTGAGATTCTGGAAAGTAAGAACCACATCTTTTATTTTTATATACCCATTGGACAGCATTTATTGAACAGGTTGTTAAACAAGTTGATAAAGGAACAGATGTATCAATGAGCATGTTCATAACCCTGTTTAAATACAAGAAGCAGTACCTAGTATCACATAGTCCAAAGAGTTAAAAGAGGACTAAAGTACTCTTGCTATATCTGCATCGCACTCTGGCTAGCTGTCAAGGTGTGGATCACGGTGGCATGAGAAGATGACATCAGCAGAGCATCCTGTGGTGCCTCCAACCATATGATAAGAAACACTGTTTTCAACTATGCAGAAGATGTAGCAAAATTAGGACTTGTCCCATTGTTAGCTCCTGGGAGGTTAGGGATATGTGGAAGTTGTGAAATAGGAAGAAGCATATTAAGCATCAGAATGTGAGCCACAGAGCCAAAGATCTGAGGTAAGGCTGACATGGAAGGGACAGAGGACATGCAGTGTTGATATCCACATACCCATCAGAAGGACAGATGGTGGCAGACTGCACTGAGCAAAGGGACAAACCTCAGAAACTTAGTTTCCCCTAACTCAACATCCTAGACAAGTATGTTCACCCTCTGGGAATATTTTGAAAGATGTTTATAGCTTAGAACTCTTGGCTGCACCTGAGATTGTGGTGTGTACTAAGTGTTGAATCAGAACTCCTAACCTTGATACACCACACTGGTGTCAGAGGAAAATACAAATTCCCTCAGTCCTAGGAATAGCCAGGTGAGTTTAAGGGAGTTTATGGAAGCCAGGACCTAGCCCCCAACCCTGGCCCATTGCCCCGAAATGAGCCTTTTCGTCACATGGCAACATGTTCTAAGTAAACTCTACCATGAAAAATGTTGGAAAGTATTGAGGTAGACTATATGAGGTGAATGAGCGAGCTTCAGAGACTTCGGATTTTAAAAAGTATTTCATTTTGACAGGGCAAAGTGGGTAGAGGATAGTCGACAAAATAGTAGCCAGGATCTGTCCCAACAGTCTTGCAGGATTATGAGCTCGCAAATATAAATACAAACCAAGATCAGCCTTTTCTTGTGGGTGCTTCTGAGAGTTCACGTGGGACACTACCACATGGCACCATTGAAAGTAAATTAATGATAAAAACCCACAAGAAAAAGGCCCAGGTCCCCAACAAAGGCATACTCCTGAAAAACAAACATATCAAGGTGAGTGGCACTTCATCCCTCAATAGTCCATATTTCCTAGTTGAGGCAGGTCAGGGGCCAGAGTCAGCCCTACAACCACTGCGTGGCACCTCACCACCTCTCCTCCCAGCAGGGTATGGCCCAGGGTAAAATAAGCCCCTGGAAATTAGAAAGAAACACTCAAGGAATTTCTCATGCATACCAGCAATAAAGGCTCAGAAACAAGCTGGAAAATGAGGAGGAAGAGGGTGTGATTGTCAGTGAAGTTGAGCTCATGACCCCCATTCCCCAAATTTATTCTCCTGCCCCTGTTTGCTTATCTTTTTAAGGATAGATTTGAGCCTCAATTCAGGGTTGGGTAGAACTGGGAAGACACATAACCAGAGAACTCCAATAATACCTAAAGACAATTAAAGGTATCAGGAAAGCGGGGCTTCTATTGAACTTTTACTTAACCAGAAACCACAAGGAAGGAAGAACAAACATCTCTCACCACACTACTAAGTTGGTCAGAAATATACTTCACAGTCACAGCAAATGGGCCTAGAGCTGTAATAGGACCAGGGAACAGGAAAAAGGCAAGAGCTGAATGTGGCAAGGAGGCCCTCTTTGCTCCAAACCGGTAGCAGACCAGTCCCACTTCTCAGCGTGATGCAGGCTGGCATCATGTGCCTGTGGATCTGAGTGGGCAGGAGAAGGCCAGACCCATTGGCAAAAGTAATATGGAGTAAAAGGCCCCAAGAGTGTGTGTGTGTATGTGCTGAAGCTACTTGGTACCTCAACAGCCCGAGCCAAGGAGAAGCTAACATCTGAGATCTAAATAAGCCCTGCCAAGGTAGGGCAGACACCAAAAGAGGAAACTATAATTAATGCCCACCACACCCAACCTCCACCAGAGAGTCACCTTGACTCCATCCATTCAACTCCGACAGTGGGGAGCTGAGCACACTTCAGAGGAATTTAAGGTTGACTAAATGCCAAAATAAAAGGCATCTAAGGCATTATAGAGCTCTACTCTCTAAATTTTGCTCCCTGCTTCTAAAGGGGTTCTTCAACAATTAGAAATGACTAGAAAACAAATTATCTTCCTTCTTGAAGACTAAAAAAATGTTCATTCACTCATCAACTACCGTAGGCCAAAGAAGAATTAAGGAGTCTCCTTGATGTGAATCCTACCTTGTCATTTCAAAGTAGCATCCAGGTCCCAGACTGGCAGTAACACCATGATTATCTCAACAGCTTTACTTCCCCTATTCCCCCACTTCCTAGAGCATGACTGGAAAAGTGACAAGTCTTTCTTAGTGATGAGATATTCTTGCCACCATAGTCTTAGGGACAGGAAGTGATGAAGACAAAGGCTGTTGGTGTCCAAAGAGTTGAAACCACGTTGGTAGCCTGTGTTTGCCTTTTTCTCCAAGGGATATAAAAAGAAACGCTAGAATCAGAAGCCCAGCCCCACCATGGTTCACTTCAAGCTGCACATTGTTGGAGGCTCCTATGGAATGAGTGTGTCTTGGGAGTGGGGTAGGGGGAACAGGATTATATAAAAAGGCATTGCAGGTAAAATCGCACAAACACACAGAGACTGAAAAGGGCAGAAAAAGAAGAACAAAGAACAAGGGCAATGAATAGGAAATAGTAATAAATATGGTAGCTATTAAACTCTACCAATAATTAAACATTATTAGTCTAAGTACACCAATTAAAAAACAAGATTGGGGCACCTAGGTGGCTCAGCGGGTTAAGCCTCTGCCTTCAGCTCAGGTCATGACCCCAGGGTCCTGGAATCAAGCCCCACTTCGGGCTTCCTGCTCAGTGGGGAGCCTGCTTCTCCCCTACCTGCCTTTCCCATTGCTTATGCTTGCTCTCTGTCTCTCTTTTTCACTTGCTCTCTCTATGACAAATAAATAAAATATTTACAAAAATAAAAATAAAATAAAAAACAAGATTGTCAGAGTGGATCAAAAAAAAAGACCAAACAGTATGTTGTCTACAAGAAACCCACCTTAAATATCAAGACACCTATAGATTAAAGAGATGGAGAAAGTTATATTATGCTAACACTAATCAAAAGAGAACAAGAGTAGATATATTAATTTCTGACAGAGCAGACTTCAGAGCAAGGAAAGTTATCAAGAAGAGGAGGGGCATTACATAATGCTAAAGGGGTCAATACCCCCAGAAAACCTAAAAAATTGTTAATATGGATGGGCCTGACAACACAGCATCAAAATACCCAGGGCAAAAACCAATAGAATTGCAAGGAGAAATAGATGAATACACTATCCTAATTGGAGGTTTTAACTCTCTCTATCAGAAATGGACAGATCCAGGGCACCTGGGTGCTCAGTTGATTAAACACCTGCCTTTGGCTTAGGTCATGATCTCGGGGTCCTGAGATAGAGGCCCACATCAGGCTCTCTGCTCAGCAGGGAGACTGCTTCTCCCACTCACTCCCCTTCTGTGCTCTCCCACTTAGTTCTCCCTCTCTCTCAAATAAATAAAGTCTTAAAAAAAGAAAAAGAAAAAGAAAAAGGAAAAGAAAGAAAGAAAGAAAGATAGATAGATCCAACTGGCAGAAAATAAGTAAGGATATAACTGAACTCAAAAGCACCATTAATCAAATGGATATAACTGACAACAACAAACTACTTCACACAACAGCAGAATACACAGCCTTTTCAAGTTCAAATGACACAGTCACTAAGGTAGATCACATTCTGGGCCATAAAACACACTAACATATTTGAAAGAATAGAAATCATACAATATATCCTCTTAGACCACAATGCAATTTAATTACAAATGAATAACAGAATGATAGCTAGAAAATACCAAAATACATGAAGTTTAAACAACACATTTCTCAACAACACATGAGAAAAGAAAGAAAATATCAAGAGAGTTTTTAAAATATTTTGGGCTAAATGAAAACAGAAAAACCAACTTATCCAAACCTATGGGATGCAGCAAAGAGTAGTGCTCAGTGGGAAATTTAAAACATCAGCAGGCTGGGTTATGGAAATTGGGGCAGGCATGTGTTATGATGAGTGCTGTGAATTGTGTAAGACTGATGATTCACAGACCTGTACTCCTGAAGCGAATAATACATTATATGTTAATAAAATTTTTAAAAAGAATAAAAATAAATGTTTGATGGATCAACAAAAAAGAGGAAAAGTTCTAAAATGAATAATCTAAGCTTCTACCTTAGAAAACTAGAAGAAAAAGAACAAGTTAAGATCAAAATAAGCAGGAGAGGGGCACCTGGGTGGCTCAGTTGGTTAAGCGACTGCCTTTGGCTCAGGTCACGATCCCGGAGACCTGGGATCAAGCCCCACATCGGGCTCCCTGCTCCGCAGGAAGCCTGCTTCTCCCTCTCTCACTCCCCCTTGTGTTCCCTCTCTGGCTGTGTTTCTCTCTGTCAAATAAATAAAATCTTTAAAAAAAAATAAGCAGGAGAAAAAATATATGAATTATGACAGAAATTAATGACACTGAAGACAGTAAATCAATGAAAAATAGCAACAAAACCAAAAGCAAGGTCTTTGAGAAGATCAGTAAAATTGATAGGCCTCTAGGGAGGCTAAGACAAAAAAAGAAAAAGAAAAAGAAACAAAGAAAGACACACATTACTAACATCAGAAATGGAAGAGGGGGCGTTATTACAGATCCCATGAACATAAGAAGGATAAGAAAGGAAAACTATCAACAACTCTATATGCACAAATTGGATGACCTAGATTAAATGGACCAATTCCTTGAAAGACACAATTTACCAAACTCACATAAGAAAAGATATAGACAATCTGAATAGGCCTATATCTATTAAAGAAATTGAATAAGTAATTAATGACAACACAAAAGAGAAAGAACCAGGCCCAGATGGGCTCACTGGTGAATTCTACCAAATATTTAAGGAAAAAATTATATTGATTCCATATATCTTCCCAAAGATAGAAGTAAAGGGACTACTTAACTTATTCTATGAGACCAGTGTTACCCTAACACTAAAACCAAAGACATTACAGAAAAACAAAACTACAGACCAATATATCTCATGAACATAAAAGCAAAACTCCTCAGCAAAACATTAGCAAATCAAACCACAATAATGTATAAAAATAATTATACATTACAACCAAGTGAGACTTACCCCAGCATGGTTTTTGAATGTTGTCAATATTTTGAACGTTGGTTCAACATTCAAATTTTAACTAAATTAACATATCACAACAATAGGCTAAAAAAGAAAAATCACATAATCATACCAATAGATGCAGAAAAAGTATTAGACAAAGTCCAACACTCATTCATGATTAATTACTTAACTTCTTTAAAAAAAAGCCTCTCAGCAAACTGGAGTAAAGGGGAGCTTCTTAAGTTAATAAAAAATATCTACAAAAATCTACAGTTAAAATTATACTTGACTGTGAGAAAATAGAAGTTTTCTTCCTAAAATCACGACTAGACACTATTATACTAGAAGTCCTAGCTAATGCAATAAGAAAAGAAAGGGAAATAAGAGGTATACATTGGGGAGGAAGAAATAAAACTGTCTTTGTTCACAAATGAACTGATAATATATATAGAAAATCCAAAAGAATTGATGAGAAACTGAAATTAATAAGAAATTACAGCAAAATTTTGAGATACAAGGTTGATATGCAAAAGTAAGTGGGACTGCCTTCCTAAGGCAAAGGAAACCATCAGCAGAATGAAAAGGCAACCTATGGAATGGGAGAAAATATTGGCAAATCATATATCTAATAAGGAGTTAATATCTAGAATATGTAAAGAACTCACACAACTCAATAACAAAAAAATTAACAATCCAACTTAAAAAGGAGCAGAGAAATTGAATAAACATTTTTCCAAGAAAGGCATACAAGTGGTCAATCGGTATGCAAAAAGATGTTCAACATCACTAATCATCAGAGAAGTGCAAATCAAAACCACACTGGGATATCACCTCACACGTACTAGAATGGCTATTGTCAAAAAGAAGAAATAACAACTACTGTGAAGGATGTAGAGAAAAGGAAACACTGTTGGTGGGAATGGAAATTGGTACAGCCACTATGAAAAGCAGTATGAAGGTTAATCAAGAAACTGAAAATAGAAAGACTATGTGATCCAACAATTTCATTACTTGGCATTTATCTAAAGAAAACAAAATCACTATCTCAAAAAGATATCTGCATCACCATGCTTATTGCAGCATTATTTACAAGCCAAGATGTGGAAACAACCTAAGTGTCCATCAACAGATGGATAAAGAAAATATAGTGTGTGTATATATACATATGTGTGTGTATAGGCCCATATATATATATATATATACATACACATATGTGTGTATACGCCTATATATATACATACATATATGTGTGTATGTATGTGTATAGGCCTATATATACATATATACACATACATATGTATGTGCATATATGTGTGTGTGTGTATATATATGCCACTTGGGACAATATGGATGGAACTTGAGAGCATTAACTAAGCAAAGTAAGTCAGACAGAGAAAGACAAGTATGATCTTACTTATATGTGGAATCTAAAAATAAAAAATAGGGCGGCTGGGTAGCTCAGCTGGTTAAGTGACTGCCTTCAGCTCAGGTCATGATCCTGGAGACCCAGGATCGAGTCCCACATCCAGCTCCCTGCTCAGTGGGAAGCCTGCTTCTCTCTCTCTCACTCCCCCTGCTTGTGTTCCCTCTCTTGCTGTGTTTCTCTCTGTCAAATAAATAAAATCTTTAAAAAAATAAAAAATAAAAATAAATTAAAAATAAAAATAAAAGAATAAATAAATAAAATAAAAACAACAACCAAACTTGTAGGTACAGAGAACAGATTAGTGGTTGTCAGAAGTGGGGGAAGAAGGGTTGATAAAATGGGTACAAGTGGTCAAAAGCTATAAATTTCCAGTTATAAGATAAATAAGACCTGGAGATAAAATGTTCAACATGGTAACTATAATTAGTAATATTGTATTATATATTTGAAAGTTGCTAAGAAAGTAGATCTTAAGGGCACCTGGGTGGCTCAGAGGGTTAAGCCTCTGCCTTTGGCTCAGGTCATGAGCTCAGGGTCCTAGGATCAAGGCTGCATCAGGCTCTCTGCTCAGCGGGGAGCCTGCTTCCTCCTCTCTCTCTGCCCAGGTCCCTGCCTATTTGTGATCTCTCTCTATCAAATAAATAAATAAAATCTTAAAAAAAAAAGAAAGTAAAACTTAAAAATTCTCATCACCCACAAAAAAATTTGTAACTGTGTGTCGTGATGGGTGTTAACTAAACTCACTGTGGCAATCGTTATGCAATATACACACATACCAAACCATTTTATTATGTTGTATACCTAAAATTGATACAATGTTATCTGTCAATTATATCTCAATAGAAAAAACAACAGATTAGCCCAACTAAAAGAGGGCTAAAGGCCTGAATAGATACCTCACCAAAGAAGATATACAGATTCCAAGTAAGCACATGAGAAGATGCTCAGTAAATATATCATTAGGGAATTATAAATTTAAAAAGTGAGATACTAATACACACATACTAAAATGGCTAAAATCCAGAATACTGACAGTACCAAATGTTGGTGACAATGTGGAACAACAGGAACTCTCATTCCTTGCTGATGGGAATGCAATATTGCACAGCAACTTAGGAAGATAGTTTGGCAGCTTCTCACAAAACCACTTATATTCTTACCATATGATCCAGCGATCAAACTGATATTTAGCCAAAGTTGAAGGTGTATATGCACACAGAGGCCTGCACATGGATATTCAAACCAGCTTTATTTACAACTGCCAAAACTTGGAAGCAAGATGTCCTTCAGTAGATGAATGGATAGATAAAATGTAATACTTCCATTAAATGGGATATTATTTTGTAGTAAAAGGAAATGAGCTATCAAGCTACAAAAAGACATGGAAGAAACTTAAACGCATATAACTAAATAAAAGAAGCCAATCTGAAAAGACTATAATACTACATGATTCCAATTGCACAACATTCTAGAAAAGGCAATAACCATGGAGACAGTAAAAAGACTAGTCGCCAGGGGTTGGAAAGGAGGGAGAGATGAATGGACAAAACACTAAGGGTTTTTAAGGCTATGTAACTATTCTATAGGATACTATAATGGTGGACACGTGCCATTATACATTTGTCAACCCATAGAATGTAGGGCCGTAAAGGTAAACCATAATGTAGACTAACTTTGAGTGATAAAAATGTATCAGTAAAGGTTCATCAAAATGTATCCCTTCACTGAGAGATGTGGACTGTGGGGAAGACTACCTACTTGTAGAGGTAGGAGATATATGGGAACCCTATACTTGTGCTGAATCTTGCTGTGAAAAATGAAGCCTATTTCCCAAAAAAAGGCCTTGCAGGTAGATGTCCAATGTATAAATTCACATGAACAATGAAATGAACAGTATCACTTTCCAGAACCCAACAAAAAGGGAGAACCCACAAATTAATTCTGTATCTGGCATCTAACCAGCATCTTAACACAGCTCCAAAAGAAAAGCTGAAAGCCATATTCTTTGCTTCCAAACAATTTTTGTTTTCATGACCCAAAGCTTGTGAGGTCTCCTTGAATCAACAGGAGGGAGTGGAAGAGCCAGCAAGCACTCCCACGGACTGGAAATTGTGTCTAGTACACGGCAGGGGGGGTTCTCTTGGTACTTCAACAGAAACCTGCTAAGTCCCAGCCAGCCGAGTCACCCTCTGGCCTTGGCCAGGAAAGAGCCTCCCTGAAAGAACTGCCAAATTCTACAGTTTTGTTCAGCTTCTGCAGAACTATTGGTATGATCAGGGCCCTAAAGAGTCACAGTCACAGCTTCTTCATGTGTCCTCAGTTTTTTCCTCTTTCACCACCATGTTGCTTATTCTATCGCCTTCCTCTGAAATCCCTCTAATTTATCCCAATTTCAAAAGTTCTATTTTCCCTGCTCTATACCTATTACAAGACAAGTGCTAAAACACAGTTATTCCTTGGGCCTTACCAAGAGGAGACAAGAACAAGCATCAACCAGCTCCTCGCGATTATATCCCAATGCATCCTCCAAGAAGGGCCTGCGTTTCCATGAGAAGGCAATGTGCACAGCTGTACTGGGAGCTCCCCAGGTCAGGATGCAGCCACACCTTTACCACTGATGTGAAGGGAGGTAAAAACGGGCACTATCGGTATAATGGTACCCCAATAGAAGCCAAAGAGAGCCTACCTGGGGGAGCTTCTCATAGTGCTTGTTTGCCAGCCCATTCCAAAAGAACTTAAGGTTGCTTACAAAAACAGGCAACATAAAATAAAAAGGAATGAGGAAAATGGGAAGTTGAGGAGCCTGCAATCTCTGGATTGGGAGTGAGAAAAGATTGGCTACAGTTGAATGATCTCTAACTTCCCAGTTCCCTACCTCATTCTGTCCCTTCTTTACCAGTTCTGCCTGATTCTAGCCTTCTTGTCAAGGTCACCAAAGATCTCCACATTACTAAAGGCAATGGCCAATTCCATCTCAGCTTACTTGAGCCACTAGCAGAATTTCACAGGGTTGATCACTGCCTGCTCCTTGGAAAATATTTTTCCTATCTCTTTCCTCTTCACTAGCCCCTCCTTCTTTTCTTCTTTTCTGGTTTCTCCTATTCCCTAGTTCCTTAAAATTAGAATGTCCTAGGGCTCAGTTTTTAGAATTCTGTTCTATCTCCTCAGTATTGAGGAATCTCATCTCTTTTCACAGCATTCAACAGTAAACGACATGCCCAAAACTCCCAGACTTTTATTTGTAGCCCAGACTTCTCCCTGGAACCCTAGACTCCTTAAATCCACCTGCCCACTTGGCTGTCCAGCATACATCTCAAACTCAAAACTGTCCAAAGCAGATCTCTTGACACCCCAACCAGATCTGCCCACCCACAGTTTTCCTCCACTCAATGACAACTTCATTCTCCCAGCGTCACCAGAAATTTTACAGTCATTCTTGACTCCACTCTTTCTCTCATTTCCCACATCCAATCTGTTGGAAAATCCTGTTGGCTCTATCTCCAAAATATTCCCAGCATCTGATCACTTCTCAACACCTTCCCTGAGACCACTCTGGTATGGGACTGGGTTATTAAAATGGTCTCCTAGGGCACCTGGGTAGCTCAAATGGTTATGTGACTGCCTTTGGCTCAGGTTATGATCCCAGAGTCCCAGGGTCGAGCCCCACATTGGGCTCCCTGCTCTGTGGGAGGCCTGCTTCTCCCGCTCTCATTCCCCCTGCTTATGTTCCCTCTCTAGCTGTGTTTCTCTCTGTCAAATAAATAAATAAAATCTTTTAAAATAATAATCATAAATAAAATTGTCTCTTAACTGGATTCTGCTTCCCCTTTGCCCCTTTCAGACTATTCTTAACACAGAAATCAGTGTTATTCTGTTGATAGGCAAGTCACACCCAAGTCCTCACAATGGCTTACATGCCTCCATATGATTTAGCCCCTAGAACTCCTCCAGGCCTCTCTCCTCTCATTTACTCCCTACCAGCCACCCTAGCTCCCTGCCTCTTCTTGAACCCACCAGGCTCTCCTTTACCCTCAGGTCTTTGTATCTGCTGTTCCTCATGTTTGAAATACCCTTACCCTTCATCTCACCTAAGCCTTTGCTCAAATACCTTTTCAATGAGGCCTTCCCTGATCACTCTATTTACAATTTCCCCATTCTCTTTTCCTGCTTTATTTTCCCCATAATACTTCCTCTTCTAATATACTACATAACTTACAGACTCATTTTGTTTATTGTAATTAGAAGAAAAGCTCCATGAATGTAGGATTCTTTTCTATTTTTCTTTGCTGCTTAGAACTGCTCCTGGAATATAGCTAAGTGGTTCAATATGTAAGTGTTGGATAGATGAACGTAGGCAGAAATGGATAAATAAATGAGTGGGTGGATGGAGGGAGGGATTGGTGGATGGAAAGAGTGGATGGCAGGACTTGTGCTTTGGCTGCCAGATTCCTGAACATCCCAGAGGTGGGGGAAATGTCACAAATCAAGTAGAATTCAGCATTTAAGACAAAGATCTCCCCACAACTACTCTGTCTATGTAACTGCAATGCTAGATATTAACATAAAATGAAATGAAATGTCCATGGAATCATTAGAATTAGACTAGGTTTAGCTTTGTCTCAATAAGCTGACTGGGAAAACACTCATGAGTGCATAACTGAGAAAGGTAAGCCAAGACTCCACTGTTAGGGAAGGTGGCTAGAGGAGGAGTCAGTACACTAAAGGTACCACTTTCTGCTGAGTTTCTACCATGTGACAGATACAACACAAGGCTCTTGGCAAACATTATCTCATTAACTTCTTGCCCCACTGGGAAGAAGGCATTATTACCCCCATTTTACAAATCAGTAAACTGAAGTTTAGAAAGGTAAGTTATTTTCACAATATCCCAAATACACAGTAAAAGTTGAGATTCAAACTAGATCTATATGACTCAAAAGTTCTTATTCTTTACATACTAAAGGTTACTCTAGAAATGGTGAACTAACCTTTGCCTAGCTCAGATTAATTCTCCCTTCCTAGTTCTTCATCATACTTAGTATAGCAAGTATCTTAGAATTGGAGCAGAAAGAATAAGAAAGAAAAATTTTAAACTGAGTCTTTGTATCTTAATTAATGTTGAAAATTTTCCAACAGAATAACAAATCAGTAAGCTGAAATCGGACACCTTTTAGTCAGTTTCATGCACATCCACACACCCATGTGCACATCAAAGACAAATAATAGGAAAGCACAATATTTAAACTTACCACACTACCTTCATCCAAATCTCTCATGGGTCACAAGAACCAAAGATGTGTCTCTTAGTAGCTAACAATCCTGGCAGATGCTGCTTAATACTCAAGAAAGGCAAGCATATTTCACCAGCATCAGCCTTGCAACAGCCCCAGAGAAATCTCTTTTCTTCCTCCCACTCATGTTTCTCCCTAAGCACTGTATAAACTGCCAGTGGCCTCCACCTCCACCCAATTACAGAAACCTGGCCCATTACACCCTGCAATTAATATCATCACACTTGTGAGACTGATTATCAACCTATTGGGCATGTTCTCACTCACCAAAAGACACTTGTCCTTTGCAGTGAGGGAGGCACTACTGACTCACGGTTAGAAAGTATTTCTCTAAAACCTGCGAGGTATTTACCTTCATTTATTCCCACTTGGTTTACCAAGTCTGCCTCCGGATTAATCATTTCTATGAAATTGTTCAACCAGCCAGCTTAGGTGTTCAGTGTATAAGCACAGCAGTTGTAGCAGGTTCCGACAGGGATTAGGCCCACCCATGAGTCTGTTTCCCTTACTTGAGTCAACCTACCGAGCCAACTAGCTCACACCCACCCCTACCCAAGGGCATCTATGACGACTAAGAAAACTCAGGAACAAATATTCACAATCATGCTGCTAGTTTTAGCATTTGGACCCACCAACCAGTAAGAATATTTCTTGGTTCTTGCTTTAAAAATAAGACCCACTAGAGTGTGTGAAGAATGCACCTGTGAAATTAAAACTGTGCTATCAAGAGCCCATAAAACAAAGTAAAACAAGATTTAGAAAACACTTCTTTTCAAAACATGGAAGTAACCATGTTTTGCCAACACCTGACTCACCCTTTTAACTTCAGGCTCTAAATTAGTACAGAAATTGTCCCAGAAAGGGAGAAGATCCTCTGAAAACCTCCTAGTAGAGATTAAACATTCAATTAATAAAAAGAAGAGAATGAGGAACACTTTCATGAGGTGCTCATCTAGATACATAAACTTGGAAGAAAGTGGTAGAATAGGCCCTTGACTTTATTTTCTCACCCTTGTTACACTTAAGTGACCCTGAAAGTTGAGAGGAAGAACATGCTATATGATTTATATAGCCCACAGCAAAAGGAAAATGTGGAGTCCCTTTTTTATAAATTGCTGAAAATTTCAAGATAGTGACAGCAGAGCATTAAAACAAGCATGGGGCCCTTCTAAAACTGGAACCCTGTAAAACTACATGGATTGCACACTCACATAGTGGGCACTGCAGAGAACTTGTTCTCTAAGTGCTGGAACGAGACCTGAGAGAAACGGTGGCTGAATTACACACTCTCAGGCATAATTCCTCCTGGACAGGGTGTACTAGAAAGCTCAAAGATCCCAGGCAGTGTTATTCCATTTCAACTGATTGATCTGGAAAGAAAAATCTTGCAGGAGTGGACCCAGTAAGAAATCTGAGTGCTTGCTGGCAGAAAATCTCCTATAACTTTAGTTAGAGAAGAGATTACTTTATCAAGTTGGAAGAGTCTTCTTTGGTCATCAGCTTAGTAATGGTTGAATTTCAGAAGAACTAATTACAAAAAAATATAAAAAAACTTTATGGCTAAGGGAGTAAATTAGTCTTCAAGCAAACTTTCGACTAAATTTTGAGAAGACTGGTTCAGTCATTTCTTTTTTTCTCTTCCTGCTTCTTAACTAGTCTTAAGTTCACTCTTATTCTTGCTTTTTTTAGTCAGTATGGACTCAGAACTGCCCCTGATGAATTCCTTTTCAAAACATACCCACAGGAAAAAGACAAAAAGACGAACTTTCATTTGGGAATGGTGGAAGTGAGGATATTTCTAAACATCACTTGTTAACTGAAACATGGGAAAGTAAAGTGATGATGTGCCAAACAATGAGGAAAGAAAATACCCTTTGAGCCCACAGCCTTTCCTGAAAATTTACTTTTTCAGACCTTAACGAGTTCCTCATTAACAACAGTCCATTTCCAAATGTGGAAATATGCATTATGATTCAGCACAAGCAATAATTGACAATGTACCAAAACGAAAATTCAGGGGCAGCTGGGTGGCTCTGTGGGTTAAAGCCTCTGCCTTCAGCTCAGGTCATGATCTCAGGATCCTGGGATAGAGGTCTGCATCAGGCTCTCTGCTCAGCAAGGAGCCTGCTTTCTCCTCTCTCTCTGCCTGCCTCTCTGCCTACTTGTGATCTCTCTGTCTCTGTGAAATAAATAAATAAAATCTTTAATAAAAAAAAAGAAAATTCAGAAGCTTAAGTGGACTCAGTAAGAGTCAAAGCTCTTTTCCATACAATGTAGGACTGTGTTCTCTAAATGTAGAAGTGGGTGCTTTTTCAGTGATAGTCCTAATCTTTTTTTAAAAATTATTTTTATTTGAGTATAGTTAACATATAATGTTACATTAGCTTCATGTGTACAACACAGTTTATACATTATGCTATGCTCAACACAAGTGTAGCCATCATCTGTCGCCATACAATACTATTACAATAGCATTGACTATATTCCCAATACAGTGCCTTTTATTCCCACGATGTATTCATTCCACAACTGGAACCCTGTATCACACACTCCATTTCACCCATTTTGCCCACTCCCTCACCTCACACCCCAACAGGAAACCATCAATTTGTTCTCTGTATTTACATGCCTGACTGTGCTTTTTGTGTGTTTATTCTCTTGTGAAAAACTCAACTCTCATCAGAATGTCAACCACCATCAGGGTGCAGAACCAGTTTCATCCACTCACCCCACCCTCTGTTACTCATTACCACCATGAAACTAAATAATTAAAAATAATGCCAAAAGCAAAACCAACAACACTTATCACAATTAATAAGACAACAATTAGATATTATCAGGTTTTTTACACATTTCTCTCCAGAAACCATAATCTTTGTCCTGATTGCATCTTCCTGGTAGACTAATGGCCCCTGATATACACAGAAGTACAGAAGGTACTCTACAGTCCTGAGCTCATCAGATAGAGGCTCTCACCCATGATCTCTTAATCTTCTCTGCCTATCTTTCTCTCTCTCTCTTTTTCTCTCTCAATGGAAAACATGAGAGGAACTGAATCCTCTTCAAAAATGCTAATTTGGTGGAAATTCAAGTGATATATGGACTCCATCTATCATCTGTTGTGGCTGTTCTTATTGCTGTTATTATTGTTAAATGCTGCAAATGAATCATTTCTTCTATGAGAACCATCACAGTGACATGGGAATACTGACCATCATCCATCCCTACATCCCAATCAACAGTATGGTCATCGCTGAAACAAAACTAAAGTTTTCTAAGACTTCTGACTGAAAGTTTCTTTCCTAGGTGAAAAGAGACTTTAGTACCTCTCATTTAAAAGACAAACATTGGGGCACCTGGGTGGCTCAGTTATTAAGTGTCTGCCTTTGGCTCAGGTCATGATCTCAGAGTCCCAGAATCAAGCTCCATATCAGGCTCCCTGCTCAGCAGGAAGCCTGCTTCTCCCTCTCTCACTCCCCCTGCTTGTGTTCCCTCTCTGGCTGTGTTTCTTTCTGTCAAATAATAAATAAAATCTTTTTAAAATATATATATACACACACATGTATAAAATAAAAGACAAACTGACTTCCAGTTTTCCTAAAGACTGAGCATTTAGTCCCTATCCTCCAAAGAAAGTAAAATCTCTGTCAAATGATAGTAATAATATATTTCTGTCATCTTAAGTAGGAGCTTTCCCAATAAAGGATCTGGGCTACAACAAAATAAAAAACAGAGGTTTCCAGCATCTGAGAAATGTATGAGTTGTATGAAGAATAACAATATATTTGCATAGACAAAGTAGGAAGGAATGATAAGGTGCTCAGCACCAGCCCAACTGAAGAAAACTCATTTATTCTATAAACTTGTCAAGTCACTAAGTCATTACTAACGCAACATTGCATGTCAACTATACTCAAATTTTTTTTTGTTTTGTTTTTTTAAGATTTTATTTATTTGACAGAGAGAAACACAGCCAGAGAGGGAACACAAGCAGGGGGAGTGAGAGAGGGAGAAGCAGGCTTCCTGCCGAGCAGGGAGCCCGATGTGGGACTCGATCCCAGGTCTCCGGGATCATGACCTGAGCTGAAGGCAGTCGCTCAACCAACTGAGCCACCCAGGCGCCCCTCAAATTTTTTTTAAAAAAGGAAAATTTGTTTGTTCTAGCTGCAAAGCATCTGTGCAGAGATATCCAGAAGGCAGAGGGTCAGACTGGACTTCACGGAGGCAGTGGAGCAGAGAAACAGAGAAAATGTCCAATTCTCAGAGGAAGAAGAGACATCCCAGGCTCAAAGCCTGGGACCAAGGTATGAACCTCCAGAGCTTCAAGCCCACACTTGACTCCAGGGTATCCTTCTCCTACCCAGCCTCATACCACTAGTAATGAAATCAAGCCCTGCCTCTTGAACTTCAGTCACAGTCCCAAGTGGACTTTGTTGAATTCACTTCCCACGTGCTTCTGTTGGGTTTCAAAGGCTTCTGGTTCTAGACTCCATCTTAGTCAAGACCTTTAGACCTATCAGCAGATCCTAGCAGCACTGCTTTGGCCCTTGCTGCTCTCCATGAGGCCTTTGATTCTGAGTCATCCATTAGCCTTAATGAATTAACTTCATCTCATCCCCCACCCATTGCCCCCTACTGCTAGCTCCAACCCTTAGGATGCACGATGCATTTGGCTGGTATTACTCTTAGCTGAGTTTACCTCACCATAATCCAATGGGGAGGTTGGAGTTAACAAACACAGAAAAAGAATCGTAAAAAGCAATAATAGTCATTGAAGAAGAACTTCTATCTCAGAAGTCAAGGTAAAAATGAACACAGACTATGGTTTTGCAAACTCTGGCTTATTACATACAAATGTTACCAGAGTGAAGGCCTCAACTGATTGACTTTTTAACAGTACAAATACGTGTGTGTAAGTACACCCCCAGCACAATCAGGGTGAGTGTATTTATTTCCATTTTAAGCACAACTGCTTCATTATTTTAGGGGGCCAGATATCGTGAACTTTACCTTGCTCGGCACTGAGCATGTTTTTTTTCCTATAAGAATTACTTGTTTACCCTACAATTCCACCTCTAGGTTTATACCCAAAAGAACTAAAAGCAGGAACTCAACAGATGATTGTACACTGATATTCAGAGCAGCACTATTCACAATAATTAAAAGATGGCATATTAGTTAAGGTTTTTCAAAGAAATAGAACCAATGGGATATCTATCTATATATACACAACTATATATCTGTATCTACTATCTATATATATATACAGAGGGACTTATTTTAAGAATTGGCTAACATGATTATGGAGGCTGGCAAGTCCAAAATCTTTATTGGACTTGCCAGCCAAGGAAGCTAGAAACTCAAGGAAGAGATGATGTTGCAGTTTAAGTTCAAAGGCAGTCTGCTGGCAAAACTCTCTCTTATCAAAGGGAGGTCAGTCTTTTCTATAAATGCCTTCAGTTGATTAGACAAGGCCCACTCACATAATGGCAACCTATTTGCTTTACTCAAGTCTGCTAATCTAAATGTTAATCATGTCTAAAAAAATACCTTCTCAGAAACATCTGGAATAAGCTTTTCCTTATTTTGTTGGTGTGGCCTAACCAAGATGATGCAAAAAATTGGCCATCACATATGGAAACAACCCAAAATGTCCTTCAACAAATGCATGGGTAAACAAAATGTGATATACACATACAATGGAATATTATTCAACCTTAAAAATACCTGCTATAGGGGAGGAGCAAGATGCAGAAGGAGTAGGAGACCTAAATATCTTGAGGTCCCAGGAGATCAGCTAGCTAGTTATCAAACCATTCTCAACACCTACAAACTAACAGGAGATCAAAGAGAAGAGCAGCAATTTTAGGAATAGAAAAGTGACCACTTTCTGGAAAGTAGGACGTGTGGAGAAGTGAATCTGAGGTGATATACCGGAAGATAGACTATGATAGGAGGGACAGGCTCCCAGCAAGTGGTGGAACACAGTAAAAAACTGGAACTTTTAGAAGTCTAGTGCACTGAGGGACGGTGCCCCAGAGGCTAAGTGGTGGATGGAGCCCTCGCAGGGACAGTGTGGTTTCAGGACGGGTGGGGTCACAAAAAGACCAATGGGTGCCTGAGCATAGCAGAGCCCAAAGGTATCATTGCAGGAAAGCCGGCTACGGAAACGGAGCTGAGGAGTGGGCTCCTAGCTTGGGGTTACCTTAAACCATGATCCCAGGTACAGTTGGGCCACTGCTCTTCAAACAGGGACCCAACAACTGGCAGATCCAGGGAGACACCCTCTTTCCTCCACTGGGAGAGTGGCGTGGAAGCACGCTACAGGAATCTGCTGGGTTTGGAGACTCCAAATGGGGCCGAACATCAGAGGTAGAAATGCTCCATCACAGGCTGGGTGGGCACAGAGTGCGGCTGGAAACCAGGGAGACGGGTGTGACTGGACTGCTTTTCTATGGGGGTGCACTGAGAAGTGGGACCTTGAGCTCTTGGCTCCCCTCCACCAGAGACAGGGAGGCCGCCATCATCATTCCTGGCCTCCAAAGCTGAATGGAAAGCATTCAGGAACAAAAGATCCTCCGAGAGTGAACCTGAGCAGATTATTTAGCCTGGCCCCTGGCAAGGGCGATGCAATTCTGCCTTCAGCAAAGACATTTGAGAATCAATACAACAGGACCCTCCTCCAGAAGATTAGCAAAAGCATCCAGCCAAAACCAAGTTCACCGATCAATGAGAACTGTGGAACTCCAGAGCTAGAGGAATGCAATGCATAGAATTCATGGCTTTTTTCCCATGATTCTTTATGTTTTGGGTGTCTGGGTGGTTCAGTGGGTTAAAGCCTCTGCCTTCAGCTCAGGTCATGATCTCGGGGTCCTGGGATCAAGGCTGTGTCAGGCTCTCTGCTCAGAGGGAGCCTGTTTCCTCTGCTCTCTCTGCCTGCCTCTCTGCCTACTTGTGATCTCTCTCTGTCAAATAAATAAATAAAATCTTCACCAAAAAAAGTTAATTTGTTTTAATTTTATTTTTTCTTATTCTATTTTTTAAAATTTTTCCTCTTTCCCATTTTAACCTTTCTTAAATATTCTATCTTATAAATATATCTTATACCTTTTAAAAAAATCTTTCTTAATTTTCGTCGTTATAACATATTCTATCCCTTCATTGTATTCAAACTTATTTTCTGTATACATATAGGTTTTTCTTTCTTTAAAGTTTTGGGATACACTTTCTTCTAACAGATCAAAATATACCCTAAATCAAGTGCATCGCTTTGTTCTAGTCTCTACCCTGATCACATTCTTTCCTCTTTTTTCTTTTTTCAACTAACTTCTTAACTTACCAATTCTTTTTAAATTTTCATCTATAAAGTCATATTCCATCCCTTCATCATGTTTACCCTTATTTTGGTGTTTATGTATGTTTTTCTTTCTTTAAAATTTTGGGAGGCAGTTTCTTCTAATGGACCAAAATTCACACAAAATCCAGTGGATGGCTGTGTTCTAGTCACCAGTCTAATCAAATAGAGACGAAGAGACAGATAGAGTTGTAGATTTTTTTTTCCTTCCTCTCTGCCCAATTTTAGCATCTCTTCTGATTTGGATACAGTATATTTTTCTGGGTCATCACTACCCTTTTAGCATTTTGTTCTTTCATTCATATATTCTTACCTGTATAAAATGACAAGGTGAAAAAATTCACCTCAAAAAAAAAAAAAAAGAACAAGAGGCAGTACTGATGGCTAGGGACCTAATCAATAGGGACATTAGTAAGATGTCAGAACTAGAGTTCAGAATGACAATTATCATGGGGCACCTGGGTGGCTCAGTTGGTTAAGTGGCTGCCTTCGGCTCAGGTCATGATCCCGGAGACCCGGGATTGAGTCCCACATCGGGCTCCCTGCTCAGCGGGAAGCCTGCTTCTCCCTCTCTCACTCCCCCTGCTTGTGTTCCCTCTCTCACTGTGTTTCTCTCTGTCAAATAAATAAAATCTTTTAAAAAAAAAAAAAACAGAATGAGGATTATCAAGATGCAAGCTGGGCTTGAAAAAAGCAAGGAAGATACTAGAGAATCCCTTTCTGGAGAAATAAAATCCCTTACTAGAAAAATAAGAGAACTAAAATCTAACCAAGTTGAAATCAAAAAAGCTATTAATGAGGTGCAATAAAAAATGGAGGCTCTTGGGGCACCTGAGTGGCTCAGTCACTGAGTGTCTGCCTTTAGCTAAGGGCATGATCCTGGAGTCCCAGGATTGAGCCCCACATTGGGCTTCCTGCTTAGCAGGAAGCCTGCTTAAAAAAGAAAAAAAAGGAAATGGAGGCTCTTACTGCTAGGATAAATTAGGCAGAAGAGAAAAGTGGTGATATAGAAGACCAAATGTTGGAGACTAAAGAAGCTGAGGGAAAGAGAGACAAACAACTCCTGGACCACAAGGGGAGAATTCGAGAAATAATGATACCATAAGATGAAACAATATTAGAATAATTGGGATCTCAGAAGAAGAGAGAGGGGGGCAGAGGTATATGGGAGCAAATTATAACAGAATTTCCTAATATGGAGAAGGGAACAAGCAACAAAATCTAGGAGGCATAGAGGACCCCCCCTCAAAATCAACAAAAATAGGTCAACACTCTAGCATCTAATAGTAAAACTTACAAGTCTCAGTGACAAAGAGAAAACCCTGAAAGCAGCTTGAGACAAGAGGTCTGTAATATACAATGGTAGAAATATTAGATTGGCAACAGACCTATCCACAGAGACCTGGCAGGCCAGAAAGGACTGGCATGATATATTCAAAGCAGAAAAGTATGCAGCCAAGAATACTATATCCAGCTAGGTTAACATTGAAAATAGAAGGAGAGATAAAAAGCATCCAGGACAAACAAAAACTAAAAGAATTTGCAAACACCAAACAAGCCCTACAAGAAATATTGAAAGGGGTCCTCTAAGCAAAGAAAGAACCTAAAAGTAACAGACCAGAAAGGAACAGAGACAACATACAGTAACAGTCACCTTACAGGCAATACAATGGCACTAAATTCATATCTTTCCAAAGTTACCCTGAATGTAAATGGGCTAAATGCCCCAATCAGAAGACACACGGTATCAGAATGGATTAAAAAAACCCCACAAAACCAGGGCGCTTGGGTGGCTCAGTTGGTTAAGCAACTGGCTTCGGCTCAGGTCATGATCCCGGAAACCTGGCTCCCTGCTCAATGGGAAGCCTGCCTCTCCCTCTCTCACTCCCCCTGCTGTGTTCCCTCTCTCACTGTGTTTCTCTCTGTCAAATAAATAAATAAAATCTTAAAAAAAACACACACACACACAAACAAAACAAACAAACAAAAAAACCCAAGACCCATCAGTATGCTGTATCCAAGAAACTGATTTTAAAGATTTTATTTATTTACTTGACAGACAGAAATACAGCTAGAGAGGGAACACAAGTTGGGGCGGGGGGTGAGAGAGGGAGAAGCAGGCTTCCGGCCGAGCAGAGAGCCCGATGCAGGGCTTGATCCCAGGATTCTAGGATCATGACCTGAGCCGAAGGCAGACGCTTAAGGACTGAGCCACCCAGGCACCCCTCCAAGAAACTCATTTTAGACCCAAAGACCCCTCCATATTTAAACTGAAGGGGTGGAAAACAATTTACCATGCTAATGGACATCAGCAGAAAGCTGGGGTGGCAATCCTTACATCAGACAAATTAGATTGTAAGCCAAAGACTATAATAAGAGATGAGGAAGGACACTATATTATACTTAAAGAGTCTATCCAACAAGAAGATCTACCAATTTTAAATATCCATACCCTTAACATGGGATCAGCCAATTATATAAACCAATTCATTACAAAATCAAAGAAACACAGTGACAATAATACAATAATAGTAGAGGACTTTAACACGCCCCTCACTGAAATGGACAGATCATCTAAGCAAAAGATCAACAAGGAAATAAAGGCTTTGAATGACACCACTAGACCAGATTGACATCATAGATATATTCAGAATACTCCATCCCAAAGCAACAGAACACACAGTCTTCTCTGGTGCACATGGAACATTCTCCAGAATAGATCACATCTTGGGTCACAAATCAGGTCTCATTTGGTTCCAAAAGATTGGGATCATTCCCTGCATATTTTCAGGCCACACTTCTTTGGAACTAAAACCCAACCACAAGAGGAAAGTTGGAAAGAACTCAAATACATAGAGGCTAAAGAGTATCCTACCAAAGAATGAATGGGTCAACCAGGAAATTAAAGAAGAATTTTAAAAATTCATGGAAACAAATGAAAATGAAAACACAACTGTTCAAAATCTTTGGGACACAGCAAAGGCAGTCCTGAGAGGAAAGTATATTGCAATACAAGACTTTCTCAAGAAACAAGAAAGGTCTCAAGTAGTGACCTAACTCTACAGCTAAAGGAGCTGGAGAAAGAACAACAAAGAAAGCCTAAACCCAGCAGGAGAAGAGAATAATAAAGATCAGAGCAAAAATCAATGAAATAGAAACCAAAAGAACAGAACAAATCAACAAAACTATGAGCTGTTTCTTTGAAAGAATTAATAAGATTGATAAACCCCTGGCCAGACTTATCAAGAAGAAAAGAGAAAAGACCCAAATTAATAAAATAATGAATGAAAGAGGAGAGATCACAACCAACACTGAAGAAATACAAACAATTCTAAGAACATATTATGAGCAGCAATACAACAGCAAATTGAACAATCTGGAAGAGTGAATGCATTCCTAGAGACATATAAACTACCAAAACTGAACCAGGAAGAAAACCTGAACATACCCATAACTAGTAAAGAGATTGAAGCAGTCATCAAAAATCTTCCAAGAAACAAAAGCCCAGGGCCAGATGGCTTCCCAGGGGAATTCTACCAAACATTTAAAGAATTAGTACCTATTCTCATGAAACTGTTCCAAAGAATAGAAATGGAAGGAAAACTTCCAAATTTGTTTGGTGATACCAGCATTACCTTGATCCCAAAACCAGACAAAGACCCCATCAAAAAGGAGAATTAGAGGGTGCCTGGGTGGCTCAGTTGGTTAAAGCCTCTGCCCTCAGCTCAGGTCATGATCTCAGGGTCCTGGGATCAAGGCATGCATTGGGCTCTTTGCTTGGCAGGGAGCCTACTTCATCCTCTTTCTCTCTGCCTACTTGTGATCTCTCTCTGTCAAATAAATAAATAAAATCTTAAAAAAAAAAAAGAATTGCAGACCAATATCCTTGATGAACACAGATGCAAAAATTCTCACCAAAATACTAGCCCATAGGATCCAACAGTACATTAAAAGAATTATTCACCATGACCAGGTGCTATTTATTCCTGGGCTGCAAGGTTGGTTCACATCACATTGTATATATGTATATACAATACATAAATAAAAGAAAGAACAAGAACTATATGATACTCTCAATAGATGCAGAAAAAGCATTTGAGAAAGTACAGCAGCCTTTCTTGATCAAAACTCTTCCCAGTGTAGGGATAGAGGGTACATACCTTAATATCATAAAAGCCATCTATGGGGAGCCTGAGTGGCTCAGTGGGTTAAAGCCTCTGCCTTCAGCTCAGGTCGTGATCCCAAGGACCTGGGATCAAGGCCCATGTTGGGCTCTCCGCTCAGCAGGGATCCTGCTTCCTCCTCTCTCTCTGCCTGCCTCTCTACCTACTTGTGATCTCTCTCTCTGTCAAATAAATAAATAAAAATATTTTTTTAAAAAGCATCTATGAAAAACCCACAGCAAATATCATTCTCAATGGGAGAAAACTGAGAGCCTTTCCCCTAGGTCAGGAACACAGCAGGGCTGCACACTCATAGTACTAGAAGTCCTATCATCAGCAGACAACAATAAAAAGAAATAAAAGGCATCCGAATCAGCTAAGAAGAAGTCAAACTCTCACTCTTTGCAGATGATACTTTATGTGGAAAACCCAAAACACGCCACTCCAAAACTTCTAGAACTCATACAGGAATTCAGTAAAGTGCCAGGATATAAAATCAATGCACAGAAAGTAACAGCATTTCTATACATCAACAACAAGACAGAAGAAAGAGGAATTAAGGAGTCGATCCCGTTTACAATTGCACACCAAACCATAAGATACGTAGGAATAAATCTAACCAAAGCAGTGAAGAATCTGCACTTAGAAAACTATGAGGTACTCATGAAAGAAATTAAGGAAGGCCAAAAGAAATGGAAAAATGTTCCATGCTCATGGATTGGAAGAAAAAATATTGTGAAAATGTCTATGCTACCTAAAGCAATCTACACATTTAATGCAATTCCTATCAAAATACAATCAATTTTTTTCAAAGAAATGGAACAAATAATCCTAAAATTTATATGGAACCAGAAAAGACCCTGAATATCCAGAAGAATGTTGAAAAAGAAAACCAAAGTTGGTGGCATTAAAATTCCAGACTTCAAGCTCTATTACAAAGCTGTAATCATCAAGACAGTATGGTACTGGCACAAAAACAGACACATAGATCAATGGAACAGAATAGAGCGCCCAGAAATGGACCCTGAACTCTATGGTCAACTCATTTTTGACAAGGCAGGAAAGAATGTCCAATGGAAAAAAATCTCTTCAATAAATGGTGTTGGGAAAATTGGACTGCCACATGCAGAAGATGAAACCGGACCATTTCCTTACACCACACACAAAAATAGACTCAAAATGCATGAAATAACTCAGTGTGAAATAGGAATACATCAAAATCCTTGAGGAGAACACAGGCAGCAACCTCTTCAACCTCAGCTGCAGCAACTTCTTCCTAGAAACATTCACAAAGGCAGGGAAGCAAGGGCAAAAATGAACTATTGGGACTTCATCAAGAATAAAAGCTTTTGCACAGCAAAACAGTCAACAAAACCCTAAGACAACCAATAGAATGGAAGAAGATACTAGCAAATGACATATCAGATAAAGCACTAGTATTCGAAATCTATAAAGAGCTTATCACACTCAACACCCAAAGAGCAAATAATCTAATCAAGAAATGGGCAGAAGACATGAACAGACATTTCTCCAAAGAAGACATCCAAATGGCCAACAGATACATGAAAAAGTGCTCAACATCACTCGGGAAATACAAATCAAAACCACAGTGAGATACCACCTCACACAAGTCAGAATGGCTAAAATTAACAAGTCAGGAAAGGACAGATGTTGGCAAGGATGCAGAGAAAGGGGAACCCTCCTACACTATTGGTAGGAATGCTAGCTGGTACAGGCACTCTGGAAAACAGTATGGAGATTCCTCAAAAAGTTGAAAACAGTGCTACCTTACAACTCAGCAATTGCTCTACTGGGTATTTAACTTAAAGACACAAATGTAGTGATCCAAAGAGGCATGTGTACCTGAATCTTTATAGCAGTAATGTCCATAACAGCCAAACTATGAAAAGAACCTAGATGTCCATCAACCGATCAATGGATAAAGAAGATGTGTATACAAAGGAATGCTATGCAGATGTCAAAAAAAACCAAAATCTTGCCATTTACAATGACGTGGGTGGAACTAGAGGGTATTACGCTAAGCGAAATAAGTCAATTAGAGAAAGACAATTATCATATGATCTCTCTGATACGAGGAGTTTGAGAGGCAGGGTTGGGGGGGTCATAGGGAGAAGGGAGGGAAAAAATGAAACAAGATGGGACCGGGGAGAGAGGCAAACCATAAGAGACTCTTAATCTCAGAAACAAGCTGACGGTTGCTGGAGGGGAGGGGAGTAGGAAGGATGGATGGCTGGGTGATGGACACTGGGGAGGGTGTGTGCCATGGTGAGTGCTGTGAATTGTGTAAGACTGATGAATCACAGACCTGTACCCCTGAAGCAAAGAATACATTACATGTTAATAAAATAATTTTTAAAAATCTATAATATGGATGAACCTTGAAGACATTATGCTAAGTGAAATAAGTCAGTCATCAAAGGACAATTATTGTATAATTCCACTTATATTAGATACATAGAGTAATCAAATTCCTAAGGACAGTACAACAATGCTGCCAGTCAGGGAGGGAAACAGTTATTGTTTAATGACTGTGGGATTTCATTTTGTTGAAAATGTTCTGGAGGTGGATAGTTGTGATTGCAGCACAAAAATGTGAATGTATTTAATGCCACTGAACTACATACTTACAAATGGTTAAAATGACAAATTTTATGTCGTGCTTTTTAACACAGTAAACAATGAATTGCTTATATGGATAGGCTTTACTATGAGCCAGATACTATGCTAAATTCTTTATATGGATTTTTCTGATTAAATGCCTATTGCTTTCCCCCACTTTATAATCATAACATAATAAAGCCTCCTAGAGAAAATTACTTACTCAAGGTACACTATTACGAAGCATATCTGGTATTGAAACCCTCAAAGTCTGACTACAAAGTCTATGTGCTCAGAGTGCTACACTGAAAAGACTGTCCATACTACCATAATAAAGTAAAAAGCAAATTAAAATATTTTTCAAATACTATTTTAGAGTTGATATAAGACTTAAAGAATATAAAACACTTAAAGAGTGAAGTACCAATAAGATATCAAATCCAGTCTAGGTGGAATAGGACATCTAAAATAACCCTGCATCAACCTTCATCATGAGAAGTTCTTATCCCATAACCATAGCATCTCCAGGATAAAGACAATAAACTTTGATGCCCAAGGAATAGAAATAGAGTATTTACCTGACATCTGCCCCATTTTTCCACAAACCTTGGAACATTTCAGCTTCTCTATTTCTTTTAAATAAATACATTGTGGCTCTAAACCACAATATTTTCGATGATGAAAAACAGAACTTTTCCACCATTTTCATGAATAAGATAAGCTTCTCTACTCTTATACTTTTATTCAACATAGTACCAGAAGCCCTAGCCACAGTGATCAGACAAGAAAAAGAAATAAAAGGCACCCAAATTAGTAAGGAAGAAGTAAAACTTTCACTATTTATAGATGACATGATGCTATATAGAAAAACCTAAAGACTCCACCAAAAAACTACTAGAATTTATAAATAAATTCAGTAAAATTGCAGAAACAAAATTTATATACAGAAACCTGTTTTGTTTCTTTATACTAATAATGAAGCAGTTGAAAGAGAAATTAAGAAAACAACTCCATCTATAATTGCACTAAAAAGAATAAAATGCCTAGGAATAAATTTAACCAAAGAGGTGAAACATCTGTACTGCAAAATATTAAACATTGCTGAAAGAAATTGAAGACGACATGAACAAATGGCAAAATATTCCATTTTGGATGGAATTCCAATTCCATCATGGATTGGAAGAACCAATATATTGTTACAATGTTCATTCTACCTAAAAAAAAAAACTACATATTTAATGCAACCTCTATCAAAATACTAATAGCATTTTTCACAGAACTAGAAAAAAATAATCTTAAAATTTTTATGGGACTCTGAATAGCCAAAGAAATCTTGAAAAAGAACAACTCTGGAGGTATCACAATCCCAGATTTGAAATTACATGACAAAGCTGTAGTAATCAAAAGAGTATGGCACTGGCACAAAAACAGTTACACTGATCAACAGAACAGAATAGAGAACCCAAAAATAAGTCTACACTTGCATGGTCAATTAATCTATGACAAAAGAGGCAAGAACATACACTGGGGAAAAGACAGTCTTCAATAAATGATGTTGGGAAAACTGGACAGCTACATGCAAAGAGTGAAACTAGGTGACTTTTATACATGATACACAAAATTAAACTAAAAACAGATTAAAGACCTAAGTGTAGGACCTGAAACCATAAAACTCTTGGAAGAAAACATAGGCAGTAATTTCTTTGACATCGGTGATAGAAACATTTTTCTGGATCTGTCTCCTAAGGCAAGAGAAACAGAAGCAAAATTAAACCCTTGGGACTACACCAAAATAAAAAGATTTTGCACAGTGAGGGAGCTATGGACAAAACAAAAAACAACCTACTGAATGAGAGAAGGTATTTGCAAATGATATATCCAATAAGGGGTTAATACCCCAAATACATGAAGAGTTTATACAACCTCCCAAAAAACAAATAATCCAATTAAAAAATGGGCAGAGAACCTGAATAGACCATTTTCCCCCAAAAAAGACATATGGATGACCAGCATACACATAAAAAGATGCTCAACATCACTAGTCATCAAGGAAACAACTGAAACCATAATAAGATACCACCTCCACCTGTCAGAAAGGCTAGAATCAAAAAGAATAATTAACAAGTGTTGGCAAGGATGTGGAGAAAAAGGGACCCTCTGCAGTACTGTTAGGAATGCAAACTAGCAGGGCACCTGGGTGGCTCAGTTGGTTGGGCGACTGCCTTCGGCTCAGGTCATGATCCTGGAGACCCAGGATTGAGCCCCACATGGGGCTTCCTGCTCTGCGGGAAGCCTGCTTCTCCCTCTCTCAGTCCCTCTGCTTGTGTTCCCTCTCTGGCTGTGTTTCTCTGTGTCAGGTAAATAAATAAAATCTTAAAAAAAATTTTTTTTTTAAAAAAAGGAATGCAAACTAGGGCAGCCACTGTAGAAAACAGTAAGGAGGTTCTATTAAAAATAGAAAAACCACATGATCTGATAAGTTCACTACTGGGTATTCACACAAACAAATGAATATGTTAAGTGTGTGTGTGTGTGTGTGTATATATATATATAATATATAAATTATATATATTATAAACATATAATATATATATATTTGACTCCCTACATTATTGCAGCATCATCTATAATAGCCAAATATGGAAGCAACCCAAGTGTTCCTTGATAGATGAAGAAAGATGTGGTATATAAACACTGGAAGATCGTTCAGTCATAAAAAGAGAATGAAATCCTTCCATTTGCACCAACTTGGATGGACCCAGAGGGTATAATGCTAAGTGAAATAAGACAGTCTACGAAAGACAAACACCATATAATTTCACTTGTATGTGGAATTTAAGACACAAAGCAAAAGAACAAAATAAAAAGAGTCAAACAAAAGAATAGACTCTTAAATACAGAAAACAAATTGGTGGTTGCCTGAATGGAAGTGGATGGGGGAGGGGTGATATAGATAAAGAAGACTAAGAGTACGCTACTGTGATTACCACTGAGTAATGTATAGAACTGTTGATTTTACACCTGAGACTAACGTAACACTGTATGTGAATTGTATTCCAATTAAAAAAAAGTGTGGTTTCATTTTTATTTCAAATTATGTTTAGATCTATATCCGTGAGTAGACCTTTACAGAAGAACTCAAAGGATAGAGACCAAAGCAGTAACAAAGGCTCACTCTGGGCAGAGTAGTAAAATGAGAAGAAAGCAAGTAAATAAAGGGGAAACCATTGCTTTCGACTCATAAACACTTTATTTTTCAAAAAGGATAGTCATTCAGCTAATATTTACTGAGTGTCTGCTATATATCCAGGTACCCTGGTGTGTTTTCTTCCAACAAGATAAAAAGACAGAGTGCTCGCTTGCACTGAGCCCCATCTAATAAACAAGTAAAATGTCTTCTGTCTCCATGCACAGCACATCCCACAGACATGACTCATGTTGATATTCTGGACTCTCCAGGGAAATTTTACCAGCTCAATTCTTCAAATGCCCTTCCCCTCCCATGATCCTACTCCCATGGACTTCTTAACTATCATCATGACAGGCAAGAGTAAAGTGTAACCTAGTGGTTAAGGCTTGGGCTCTAGAGTTGGACTGGGCGTGCATCTACCATTTGTTCACGGGTGACCTTGAGCAAGTATCTTGATATGCCTGTGCCTCTGTTTCCTTGGTCAATAGGTACCAACCCGCCCAGGGTTGGTAAAAGGATTACATGAGCTAAAATATGTTAAGCACTCAGAATAACGCTTGCCATGTATTAAGTGGTCAGGAAATGTCTCAAAGAGCCATCTGCAAGCAATTGACTGTCCTACAGATGAGGAGAGAAGAAAAAAAGATCATCCAAGGGAGCTGAAACCTTAGAGATAATTTTACAGATGACAGCACAAAGAAGGGCATAATGGCTCCATGTCTTGCCCAAGGTCACACAGATGGTGAGCAGCAGTGCCAGGGCCAGAACCTCAGGTTCTCTCTGCCCCAGCACAATGCCCTCAATGAAGAGAAAGCAGGAGAGCTCCAATCTGACTCTCCGTGAAGCTTTACATGACAGGTCTTATCTACTTCCATAACTGTGAACCGCAAAGTATTAACGTGTGAAGAGATGATTCTCTCAGCAGGAGGAGAAAGAGCTACTCTGCAGACACAGTATGTACAGGGGAGGGGAGAGTTGGAACAATCCCATCCATACTAAAGACTTTAGGGCAAGGCCTATCCCTAAAAAGTATCAGGAATAATAGCCCAGAATACCAGACCACTTCAGCAGAGCTCCCAGACAGAGACCATGAGGTCTAAAAGGAATGGCCCAGGCTCACTGCTCACAAGGAGGTCACAGGAGCAGCGGAGTGGACAAGGAGCATATGCCGGACAAGAGGTGGAGACTGGACCCCAAAAAGAGATTGTTCCAAAAACATCTCCACCTGCTGCCATTTCAGCTCACCATCCTTCACCCATCTATGTCCTAAGCCTCCCCTTCTCCACCAGTCTCTCCATACCATCCTCTCTGACCTCTCCCATCTGTCCAACCTTTCCACCCATGCACCTCTTACAGATTATCCTGCATCACAACCCATTGTCCCCAAGGATAGATCCATATTTTCCAGCCTTGGTGCTTTGCCCATGCCTTCCCTTTCTCCTAGAATGCCTGTCACCTGCTGTTCCATGAACCCTTTCCGCTCAACCAAACCTGTTTGGCAAAATCCTTTCCCAGCAAACCAACCTTCTATGAATCCATCCTACAACAAGAAGTCCTCTTTCCATTCTTTGCATTCCCAGAACCTTCTAGCTCTTTCTCTGGCACCTGATAAATTCTACTCTCCTCTCAAGAATCTCCCTCCTTTATAGCCTTATATAGTGCAACATTAACAAGAGGCCAGCTCACTCAGTAAATGCTAGTTGCTAATTTGAAGGTCAGAAAGGTGGCTGGGAGACTAACATGCAGTGGAGGAAGCCAAGAAGGAAGGAAATGAAGAGTACAACAGCAAAGACTTACAATGTGCCAGAACTACTGTTTATTTTTTTTAAAGATTTTATTTATTTATTTGACAGAGAGAAACACAGCCAGAGAGGGAACACAAGCAGGGGGAGTGAGAGAGGGAGAAGCAGGATTCCCGCTGAGCAGGGATCCTGATGTGGGACTCGATCCCAAGTCTCCAGGATCATGACCTGAGCCGAAGGCAGCTGCTTAACCAACTGAGCCACTCAGGCGTCCCCAGAACTACTGTTTAACCTATATTAACTCACTTTGTCCTCAAGACAACCCATGAGGTAGGTGCTAATAACATCTCCACATTACAAAGGAGGAAACTGAGGCACGGATGGCCTGAGTAACTTACCCAAGGTTCAAACAGTGGGGTTGTGAGTTGAGCCAGGCCAACGGGCTCCTTCTATTGTTTCTCTGCAACACTGTTCCTTCTAACCCTGCATCCCTAAGAACCACTTCAACTGTTCCATCCACCGTGTGCACTACCGCTCTGATTCAAAAACACTCTGCAGCTTGCAATTATGGCACCAAATCCCCACCTATTGCTTTCTGAACCGGAAATTATACATCAATTCTGGCCAGATCTGCCATGATAGTAAATAATATAGGGTGAAGTCTCAAATCCAAAACATTGCTTAAACAAATTATAGCTTTTGAATGCAATGGGCCTCAGGCCATTCACCTAGCTCAATATTTGCCATCATTTCCCTTTCTAAATCCTGAAATATGCGACACAATTATCTGCAAGTACACACATCTAATTATCACTCTAAAAATTACTTTGATAGAATTAGGGGATTAACATACAATTATAAGATTATCAATGCACACAATTGCCTGTCACATATTTAATGAGCTTTTTAACAATCATAAAGGATTTTGGCCTCCTGCTATGGATAGTAGAACACAGAAAAGATCTATTTGGTTACAATCACGTTCACGTGTAAGTGAAACAGCACTCACCAATAGAATTCAGAATGTAACTTAATATTAAATACCTATTAACAGAAGCAAAAGCTTTGTTAATTCAGAATAAGTCTGGTAACTTTCTCAATCTTGTATCCATACAGTTAGGGAAGGAGGGGATGGATAAAGATTTCAGCTTTACAAATTTATATTCTGTTCCCATAGAAAGAAAATAGGAAAATAGATTTTTCAGTAGATTCCACTTTGAGATTTGGAGAGGCTTGCGGCAGGATACCAATTCAATTTCTGTTCCCAGAAAATTTTTAAATAACACAAACGTAACCAGAAAAGTCAATTAAGTTGTTAGCAAAGCAGAAGGAAAGGAAGCCGGGAGTCTGTGCGGTTTGTGGCAGCAAGTGATCTTTTCATCTCTCTGATGAAGAGCTGATAATGAGAACGTTAAAAAGATGCAGGAGAAAGATCAGAGCCGGGGAAACAAGATACCCAGCACGTCTCCAAAACTTACCCAACTTGGTCTGTTTACTCAACACTATTTTTCTCACTTTGCCAGTTTTAAATCAGACAACGGCTTGGCTTTTGTTGTTGTTGTTTCCGTTCTTTTGATCCCAGAGCCCCATGAAAATTAAACTGTTCTGGATAGGCTCTGGCCCCGTCTAAATTCGCGGGGGGAAAAGTTTTAAGCTCGGATCCTCGGTTGCTTCTTTGGGAATATGAATAATAATAAGTGGCTACCGGGAGAGAACGTGGGGGACGTGCCCAGCTGACGTCGGGCCCGCGAAGGGGCAGCTCAGTTCCTCCGCGCAGCTGTCCAGATGTGGTTCATCTGGTTCCCCCGCGGGGCACGAACCTCGGCAGGCCGTCTACCCGAAGCTCCAGCTCATTGGTGGCCGCGACTCCTTGCTTGCCTCCTATTGGTCAATCAGCCCGCCACTCTCGAGGGTTTCGGCCCGCCCCCGCCCGCCGGGCTAGCTCGCTCCATCCTCGAAAGGAACCTGGAAGTGCAGCGCCGGCGCTGATGTGGCACTCTGCAGCGGCAGCGGGCCCGGGAGGGGCCCGGGATCGAGAGGGGGTCTTGCGCACCCAGATTTACCTCTGCCCTGATCCCCGTTATACCCATGCTTTTAGGCTGTTCGGATGATCTGTTTAAACACAACGATTGCAGTCTGTACTTCGGCTGGAATTAAGGCGCGCCAGAATTGTCTTAAAGCCCCTGCATTTCCGAGTGGAAGAGACAGGGGCCCCGGGATGCCCACGCCCCCAAAAGGCGTTCAGGCCACGCCTGAGGACTTCACTCTTGCCACTTTCTCTGGGGAGCCAATAATAAAATTCAAGAGCCTGTTTCTTGGGGACAGTATTGTCTTGTTGGGGAAAAAAAATTAATGAATCCTTCATTGAAGTCATTATTAACCGGGAAGGTGGCTGTTTCCGCGGAGAAGCCCAGGGTTGGTTACAGGAGTGCTTTGTAAGACTTGGTTGGCTTGGAGTTTTTTGATGGGTCTTGGTAGTTGTAGAAAAATGGGAAATATTGCTTTATTTTGTGAGAATTTAGACAGAACTGCACCAAAGGATACTTTGATCCTGGGGAAATCATTGAGGGGTTGACTAGTTGATTAGTTGGGGCCAGGAGGGGTGGTCTGCAAATCAATTGCAATTATAATGTAAGGATATGAGAGAAATGAGACCTCACTGAAATATTAAAATGCCAAGAGCAACACTCATTTGGGACATACACCATGAAATGTTTCAGGCCTTGTACTAAACTGCTTTACCCACATTATCATATATAATTCTTACAACCATCTTATGAAGTAGATGCTATAATTATGTCCATGTTCAGATGAGGCTACCAAGATTCAGAGAAGCCTATTCTAGCATGCTACCAAGGTCTCCAAATTATGTTTGTGGTACTGCAGCATGAGGACTTAGCTGCCATTTGCCAGGGGGGGAAATGGGTCAGAATTTACTGAATGCATGCATCTACTTTCTGATGTCCAAGGTTTTCACTGCACAGATGATATTCTGGTGGATGTTATATTTGTTACCTATTGCTATGTAACAGATTACCACAAATGCAGTAGCCTGAAACACCACACATTTAATATTGCACAGTTTCTAAGGGTCAGGAGCCCAGACATGGTTTAATTGGATCTTCTGCTTAGAGTCTTACAAGGTTACAATCAAGATGTCTGATGGGCTGCATTCTTATCCAACAGTTCAACTGCAGAAGAATCTGTTCCTGAGCTCCCTTAGGCTGTTAGCGCATTCATTTCTTTGCAGTTATAGGGCTGAGTTCCTAGTTTCTTTCTGGATGTCAGCTAGCAGCTGCCCTTCCTCTAGAGTCTAGCTCTGCAGTTCCTAAAAGCCAGGAGGTGAAGATAATGAGGGCCCACCTTAGAGTCTGTGTGACACAGTGGGCTAATCACACACCTTAGTCTAGGTAGCCTGATTACAATGGAATCATACCTCAACAAACACACCAAAAATTCAGGACTCTGCTCACCAAGTAAAAAAATATCTGAATGGGTTAACAATATTCAACCTCTCTGGGAGTCATGGAAGTCCACGAAGGAGAATTGGCCAATGCAATTAATCATGAGTTTGGCTGTCTGGAGCATTTGTAATCTGGTGATGGTGCACCTTTTATCTAAAAATCTACTCAACAGTGGACTGATGGTCAAGATATATACACTCATTACCACTGATAAGAATCTGAGACTATTAACCATTGGAAGAGTTTCCTCAAAAGTCTACTAAAAAATAAGAACTGGGGGGAGGGAGGATTCTACTTGTAAGAAAATGGAGTAGACATAAGTATCCCTATTTCCCCTGCTAGTACAACTAAAAATCCTGACTTAATATCAGGAATACCCTGTTTTATTGTGCTTTGCTTCATTGTGCTTCTCAGATATTGTATTTTTTTCAAATTGAAGTTGTGGCAATCCTGTGTTGAACAAGTCTAGTGGTATTATTTTTTTTAAAAAGCACAGGCTCACTCTGTGTCTCCATGTCATATTTTGGTGACTCTCACATTCAAACTTTTTCATTATTTTATTTAATTTTTTTTAAATATTTTATTTATTTGACAGAGAGAAACACAGCGAGAGAGGGAACACAAGCAGGGGGAGTGAGAGAGGGAGAAGCAGGCTTCCTGCCGAGCAGGGAGCCCGATGTGGGACTCGATCCTGGGTCTCCGGGATCATGACCTGAGCTGAAGGCAGTCGCTCAACCAACTGAGCCACCCAGGCGCCCCCATCATTTTATTTTTTTATGGTGATCTGTGATCAGTGATTATGACTTGCTGTAAGCTCAGATGGTAGCACATTTTAGCAACAAAGAACCTTTTAGTTAAGGTATGCACATCATTTTTAGACATAATGTTATTGCTTACTTAATAGACTATAGTATAATGTAAATATAACTTTTATATGCACTGGGAAACCAAAAAATTAACTCACTTTATTGCAGTGGCCTGGAACTGAACCAGCAATATCTCCAAGGCATACTTGTATATATAAACGTAGGAAGACTTTGAAAGGTTTCAAGAAAAAAGGTAGGCAAGCTAATAATCTAGGAACCCTAGGAATGACACAACGGTGAGTTCCCAGGTTCTCTTTTTGTCTCATTGGCTCAGACTTGGAAAACTATAGACAATTTTCCCTCATGAACATAGATACAAAAATCCTTAAAATATTAGCAACTAGAATGCAGCAATATATAAAAATAACTAACTGTACACCATGACCTAGTGGATTTTTCCCCCAAGGATGGAAGGCTTGTTTAGTGTTTAATCAGTGTAATTCATGATATTAACAGCCTGAAGAAGAAGCCTAAAAATCACCCAGGTATCAGTCAGTACAGAACAACATGTCACAAAATTCAGTACCATAAAAAGCCTCAGAAAAAGAGAAATAGATAGGAATGTCCACAATTTGTCCCACAAAAAAAGCCTATAGCTAATATTATACTTAATGTAAAAAGTTAGATGTTTTTAATATATATGTTGTGACTTTATTTCTCTAACATCCTTTGCAATGACAAAACTGTAGAAAGGGAGGAGATCTTCATGATTGTCAGGGGTTAAGGAGGTGGGAGGTAGGAGAGGGGAGGGAAATGAATATGGCTATTAAAAGGCAGCTCAAGGGACCCTGTGATGGTGGGTATGTTCTGTACCTTGACTCTGCCCATGCCAAATTGTGCTATAATTTTGCAAAATGTTACCATTGAGGAAAACTGCAAATGGTTTATTATTTCTCTGTATTATTTCTTACTGTATTATTTGTTATAACTGTACATGCATTATTATTTCTTACAACTGTATATGCATCTAC
This sequence comes from Spilogale gracilis, assembly GCA_004023965.1. Lineage (NCBI taxonomy): Eukaryota > Metazoa > Chordata > Mammalia > Carnivora > Mephitidae > Spilogale > Spilogale gracilis. The sequence continues at coordinate 64,634 of PITA01010112.1, forward strand.
AATTATCACAAAAAGCTTAATTAAAAAATATTTTTTACTTTATCTCCCTCATCTCCTCCTGGTCAACCTAGTAAAACAGTCTGGTCACTGAGCAAAAATGCAGCTCTCTCCAGAAAGGGTAATATCCTCTCAGCCACTTCCCAGGTCATGTTCTGGATGGACAGGGTGGAAGGTGATACAGAAGTATTTTGAAAATTCAGAAGTCTGCCCTGGCCATTCTTGGGCATGATGTTTCACCTTTCCCCTGATGGCAACACTAGGCCATCTAGGTTGGTATACCTTCCAGGTGCAGACTGGCCAAAGGAGGGTTAGAGGATTCAAATTTCATTCAGGTTCAGTTGCCTGCCTTCTCTTGTTGGATTGATCATAAGAATAATGAACACTTGGTTGAGTACATTGCTCACTGAGTCTCCCATGCAGGCCCAACTGGAGGACATAAGGGATCTCTCTGTAAGTTTTATTAAGATCTGTTTGTCCTTCTTGAACCTGACCATGTAGACAAAAGATGTGGGACTGAAGAGGGTATGATTAGGAAAGAGGTGAGGTTATAGCTGCTGGAAGGGAGACACTGATTTTATAGAGAAAAAGGGACAGTAACAACCCTAAGGAAGGACACCATAAACCTTGGGACACAGGGAGGAGTAGATGAGAACATTAATCATACATTGTCTTTTGGAACTGCCCCTGGGGGCTTTCTCCCCAAGGAAAATGTGCTGCAACTCTCCCAATCTTTTGCAAGCATCTCAGATGACACAATGGGTATGTCATTCACTGGACAGCTCTGACCACAATTTAATAGCCGTTCCCCTTAACTTTACACAAAGTTTATTGGAAACAAGGGTGACTCCCTGATAACACCTGTCAACATTTCTGAATATTTTCTTCACTTCTGTTCTCAGTCATCCCATGAGCTAGTGACATAGAAAAGCAGGACAGGGTGGACTGACTACCCTCAGGTAGTCTTTCCAAAATAGGGACTGGTTTCAATTATCCCTAAAGCTTAGCAACTAGCCAGGAGGCCATTTCGGAGGCACTGTCCATCTATACCCCCTACCCCACACTGGTGCAGACTCCCCTGAGTTGATACTCTTCGGGAATTATCAACAACCCTGGTCTTTCCAGTGGCACCATATGTATCCTCAAGAGTGTATTTCTTGCGCTGAAGGCCAGACGCTAACTTACCCCCTCCCCTGCACAACACAGGGAGTTGCACCTTAGGAACCGTGACCGGAGACCCGCGAGTGTTTAAACAAACCCCACCAGCAAACCATGTAACTCTCAGACCAGGAGAAGATCTCTTCGAATGGAGACTACCCTTAGTTACTTGAAGAGGCTCCCAGAGTAATAAATGCTTCATTATTTATGTGGAACTTGCTGGAATCTTCTACCATGGGAGTCATCCAGTTAGAAAAAACAGCACCAAATTTGTCTCTTCCTCTAGCTGAAGTGATCTTTTTCCTCAAAGGCATTCAGGTCAGAATTACTAAGGATTAGTATCACTAAAGATTAGGATGACTGCTCCTCATGGGCCAAGGCAGTCGGTACAATCATAAATATATCTTCAAGACTCACTTCTCCATCAGGGCCCTGGTTTTAGCAGAGCATATTAAGGCTACTTATTCAGTTTCCTTCACAGGGTTGCTAACTCTTTTACTAAATCTTTGGCTTTTGGTTTTCATCACCATATATGGATTCCTGCAAGTGATGAAGTTCTCTTTAAACAACGCCTTTGAGGCCTCCCTGCTTTTACAGCCAAATCAAATTTATAGTCAGTTGAACTGAGGCTGTCGTTCTCTTCTTTGAGTTTTTCAAGGCAACCAACAAGAGCTTGTCAACTCTATAATTCATATAATCCAATCAAACACGGTTCAAGTGCTGACCTATGGTACAATCCAGTATTTCTGCTTCCACTTATAGTTCATCCCAATGCATGAAAAGAAGGAATCTAACTGTGATGCCACACCAGGCCAGAGATTATCCCTGCCCCTTCTCCACAACAATGGGATCCTTGTCATCTCACCAGTAAGTGATCCAATTCTAGAGGCCCATCCTAATTATCAGGGTTCTAGTACTATTTCCAGTAATGTGTCTTTGTTTGGGTCTCCCCTCACCACCACCCTCGCCCCCAAAGAAATCAGAACCTGGGATAGGTGATCTCTGGAAGGAGGAGGAAGGGAGAAGAGAGAACAAGGCATTAGAGGAGGAAGAACCATTAATAGGGTGTGTTATCAAGGTGACTATTGTGACTGATAGAGATTAGCACAAGAATCACCCGAAATTCCTACAGAATGCTTCTCATAATTGTCCTCCTGAAGAATGGGAGCCAGAGCATTTATTCACCAGTTCCTGTTCTCCACTGCTCCACTTACCTATACTTAAAGGTATTAATTCTTCTGCTTTTCCAGGCTGTACTTGCTCTCTTCTTCCCTCAGGGAAGTCTGAGGCCAAAAGTGAAAAGACTCGCATTCAGTGCCTGATGTAAGATGTTGTTCACCTGAGGTAAGACTGTGCTCACAAGGAATTACCTGCTACAGTTGCCTTAGAAATCTGAAGGGACCTCGAAGGATGTGACACAAGGCACCAGAGGCATCGGCTGTGACTTCCAAGCTAATAGAAGAGGGAAATGGAATGGTAGAAAATACTAAATTTTTTGCAAGTCAGTAAAGGGGAGAAAAGAGGACATAGAACAGGTGGGATGGATAGAAAGCATATAGCAATATGGTAGATTTCCATTAAGTATGGAATATAACAGTAATTACATTGCATGTAAATAAAACAAACAAAAGATGTATTGTCAGAGTAGACAATACATACACACACACACATACACACACATACTCTATATGCTATTTACCACAAAAAAGCATCTAAAATAAATGTGAACACTAACCAAAAGAAAGCTAATACAATTATATTGATAACAAAACAAGATAGATTTTACTGCCAAAAGCATTAAAAATAATAAAGATAGTTTATAATGATAAAAGATTCAATGCACCAGGAAGATATAACCATTCTATCATATACTCAATAACAGCTTCAAACTATACAAAGCAAAAATTGGCAGAACTACAGAATAGAGGGACAAATCCATAATCATATGAGATATTTTAATAACCTCTCTCTGTGACTTATAAAACAAATAGACAAATCAAAATTCTAAAAGCACAGAAAATTTTAAAGACACAGTTACTGATTTGACATTTATAGACTACTCCAAGCCAGACCAAAGATCTGCATAATACATATTCTTTTCAAACACACATGAATCATTTATGAAAGATGATTGCAAATGAGTCTGTGAAATAAGAATCAACAAATTAGGGACGCCTGGGTGGCTCAGTTGGTTAAGCCACTGCCTTCGGCTCAGGTCATGATCCCGGAGACCCGGGGTCGAGTCCCACATCGGGCTCCCTGCTCGGCGGGAAGCCTGCTTCTCCCTCTCTCGCTCCCCCTGCTTGTGTTCCCTCTCTCACTGTGTTTCTCTCTGTCAAATAAATAAAATCTTTAAAAAAAAAAAAAAAAAAAAAGAATCAACAAATTACAAGGATACTGAAATCATACTAGTTCTGTTTTCTGACCACAATGAAATAAATCTAGGAATCAATAGCTGAAAATTTGAAAAATATACTTTGGCCAAAAATGCAGTCACAACGGGAACAAGAAAATATTTCAGCTGAATGATAGCATATCAAAACTTTTGGAATGTAGGAAGTTGAAAACTGATAGTATTAAATACATATTAGAAAATATTAGAATGACTGGAAAATCAATGATTAAAGCATCTACCTCAAGAATACAGAAACAGAAGAGCAAATTAAACCCAAAGGAAGTAGAAAAAGGGAAATAAGAAAAGCAGAAGTATATAGATTAAAAAATGAAGAGGGAATCTGCTTGAAAATTCTTTCCCTCTGCCCTTCTCTAAAATAAATAAGTCTTTAAAAATAAAAATGAAATAAATGCCAAAAGTTCAGAAATAGCCAAGGTAAAACCAATGAATCGCCAAAAGCTTATTGTGCACACACCAAAAAGATAATTTGCAAAACAGGACACTGAGACTAAAACATGGAAAGGAGCCCGGCGTGTATTGTTGTAAGGCAGCTTATACAGTGAGAAAGCAGAGACTGTTTATTCTTCACAGTGATTGGTTACATTAGAATTTTCCTGTCTGATAGGGAATCCGTCAATGGTTGCCTCATACCAACCCTGGGAAACAGTTTAAGTTTTGCATATTGTTTTCAGAGGTATAAGCAAGAAATGACTCAGGTCAAGTTGGTCTTGCAAAAGAAACTAAATTAATCTTTGTATGACTAAAACTGGTTTTGTCTGTTCAGGGGATTTTCAAGGCTGGTCTCTTTTTTATTTGAACAATGTATATATATAATGATATGAAAAGATGTTCACAGTATATTGTTAAGTAGGAAAAAGTAAAATGTCAGTTATTTTAAGTGTGTTTATAAATGTATAAAAATGTTGTGTCAGGAAATTGGTACTAGGTATGACTTTTACTTTCTACTACATATACTAGAATGCTATTTAGATTTGTTTTTACAATGCGTACTCTTGCATTATGTATTTTCAACTTTTAATTTTTAGATAATTTCAAAATTGCAGAAAGATATCAGGATCAGTACAAAGAACTCCTGCAAGTTCTTTATGCAGATTTTCCAATTATTAAGACTTTACTACCGAATTTGAGCTCACTCACTGTCTCTATCTCATTTTCATATGAATATAATATGCACATATTTTGAACATATGAGCTATATATGAACATAAACATATATACGTGTTTTTCCTGAACGATTTGAGGAAGCTGACATAATGTTCCATTATCCATTGACACTTTCATGTATAGTTCCTTAAAACAATGTCACTCTTCTGTGTAATCTCAGTATAACCATTGAAATCAGAAAATTAACACAAATACAATGTTACCATCTGTTCCAAATATTCAAGTTTCAAAAACTCTTCCAATATTGTACTTTATAGGTCAGGATCCAATACAAGATTTTGTGTGCATTTGTCACCGTTCTTTGCTCTTCTTCCATCTTAAATAGCCCTCCAGTGTTTTCTTGTCTTTTATGCCCTAGATTTTTTTTTTTTTTTAAGAGTACAGTTCAGTTACTTTGTAGGATCTCTTCCATTTGGAATTTGCCTAATGTCTCCTTATGATTTACGCATTTTTGGCAGCAATACCACAGAAGTATTAGGCCTTTTCTCAAGGCATCAGATTAGGAGGCACACGATGTTGATATGTCTTATTACTGGTGATGTTAATTTTACCCCTTGGTAAGATGATGTCTGCCAGGTTTTCTACTATAAAGTTAATTATATATACATATATATATATATAATTACTTCTTAAGTAATAAGTACTTTGTAGGAAAATACTTTGAAGCTAGGTCTACATTTATTAGTCAGCGTTCTACTATAAAATAAGTTTTCCCCTCTTTCCCATTTATTTGCTTATTTATTTAATCTGTATGGATTAATGCATTCCTATTTTATAATGGGTAATATTGTAAATTTTTTTTTATTTTGAACCTTAAATTGGCCTACACTTGGCAAGTTAAATTCCCTTCAGTGTGGCTCATGTGTCCTTTTGACACGTATCCATTAGTGTTTGTGCATTTCTTCACTTTCTGATACATAATGTTCCCAGATCAACTGGTATTTTTATCTGCTTTAATCCTGGAGTCAACTATTTCTCTAAGTATCTCTAATTCCCTGTAGTGGAATGGTATTTAGAAACCAAGAAAGGAGCTACATGTGCTCACTGCATTTATGTGATTGCTTCTAGGCCCTCTTCCTGGAGTAAGTATGTGCATGGATGTTTGTGTAAAAATATCATCATTATATATGGTAATATTTTCTATTATCATATTTGTGGTAATATTAAATCAATGTTAATTTCCTGATTTTAATGGTTATGCTATGATTATGTAGGGGAATGTTATCCTTTTTCATTTTTTAAGATTTTTTATTTGAGAGAGGGAGAAAAAACACACAAGGAGAGTGAGAGAGAGAAGCAGGCTCCCCACTGAGCAGGGAGCCTGATGTCAGCGGGAGCCTGATGTGGGACTCAATCCCAGGATCCTGGGATCATGACCTGAGCCAAAGGCAGATGTTTAATCGACTGAGCCACCCAGGTGCCCCAATGTTATCCTTCTTTAAAAATACACATTGAATTATCCAGAGGTAATAGGGCATCATGTCTGTCATTTGTCCTCAAATGGTTTCAAAAATAATAGCAACATGTGAATTATATATAGAGAGAAATGTGTATATGGATATATATGTGTGTGTGTGTACATATATGCATTTATCCATATATATGCACATGTATATACACACAGAGAGTCATTTGTACATATTTGTTTAAGTTTCAGTCCAACATCACAGGGTTTATTCAATACCTTCTCCCACTTTTCATATTTGAACCTCCTTCTTCAGACAGTGAGACAGCTTATTCTCATGAACCTCAAGGTATTTACTTATTAACTCAATCCTCCTGAATGTAACTAATCATCCAGCTGCATCAGCAGATTCCTTAGTCCTAAAACATGCCAAGCAGTACACATACACCCCTACACAAAACTACCCATGCACATGAACCAACTACCAAAGGTCTAACCTTTAGCTCTGAGGAAGGGAGAAAGAGCAAATAAAAGAGAGGAGAAAGGGGAAAGGAGGAGGAAGAAAGACTATCAAATGGCCTTTTGACTAAATTATTTACCTGTTACAGTAGAAGAAAAAGGAAAGAAGAAAGGAAGGGAGGAAGGAAGGAAATAGGACCACTTGTTATATAATTTTATAAAAGACTTTAGGTTTCTTTCTAACATAAATATGAAAAAATGTCCACAAAAGACTGGAAAATACCATTCAATTATTTTTTTAATATCGCTAAAATATTAATGACACATGTACAGGTAATTGGGTTTTGAGTCATTTTTATCTGCTTGTTTGTCTTCCAGTTTTTCAATAATCAATATGCAGTATATTATACTTTTAAAACTGGTGTTTTAAAATAAAATAATGGAATAAATCAATGTAACAAAACAGAAAATCAGGAAATAGATTCACAATGTATATGCTTAATTGATGTTTGAAAAAGATGCAAAGAAAATTCAATAGAGAAAGAATAGAGTTTTCAACAATTGTTGAAACAATTGGGTATTCATGTTCCAAAAAAAAACTTTTCTCCCAATACCTATCATTGTATATACTTTGCAATATGTACAAAAATTGACTCAAAATTGATCACAGAATTAAATGTAAAACCTGAAACTATATAAATTCTAAAATATATAGGAGAAAATCTTTTGGACCTTGGGTTAGGTAAAGCTCTCTTAAATATACCAAAAGCAAAACCCACACAAAAAAAATTTGAGAATTCAGACTTTGTAAAATTAAGAACTTCTGCTCTTTGAAAATCACTATTAAAAGAATGAAAAAAGTCTATTGGAAGAAGGTATTTGCAAATCATATACCTGATAAGGACTTGTATCCAGAATATACAAGAAACCATTAAAATTCAAAACAATTTTTTAAATCAGATTTTTTTAAATGGGCAAAATATTTGAACAGAATTCATAAAAAAAAATTCTGATGGCCTTTCTTTTCATTACATCTGTATCTTTGGGGTAAATGCCCAGTAGTGCAATTGCAGGGTCATAGGGTAGCTCTATTTTTAATTTTTTAAGGAATCTCCACACTGTTTTCCAAAGCGGCTGCACCAACTTGCATTCCCACCAATAGTGTAAGAGAGTTCCCCTTTCTCCACAGCCTCTCCAACACTTGTTGTTTCCTGACTTGTTAATTTTGGCCATTCTGACTGTTGTAAGGTGGTATCTCAGTGTGGTTTTGATTTGAAGTTCCCTGACGCTGAACATTTTTTCATATGTCTGTTAGCCATTTGTATATCTTCTATGGAGAAGTGCCTCTTCATGTCTCTTGCCCATTTTTTGATGTGCTCATTTTCTTTTTGGATGTTGAGTTTGCGTAGTTCTTTATAGATCTTGGATATCAGCCCTTTGTCTATAGTGTCATTTGCAAATATCCTCTCCCATTCTGTGGGTTGCCTCTTTGTTTTGTTGACTGTTTCCTTTGCTGTACAGAAGCTTTTTATTTTGATGAAGTCCCAGAAGTTCATTTTCGCTTTATGCATCCCAATGTTCATAGCAGCAATGGCCACAATTGCCAAACTGTGGAAAGAGCCAAGGTGCCCTTCAAGAGATGAATGGATAAAGAAGATGTGGAACATATATACAATGGAATACTACGCCTCCATCAGAAAGGATGACTATCCAACTTTTGTAGCAACATGGACTGGACTGGAAGAGATTATGCTGAGTGAAATAAGCCAAGTAGAGAAAGTCAAGTATCACATGGTTTCACTTACTTGTGGTGCATAAGGGGTAATATAGAAGACAGTAGAAGAAGGAAAGGAAATGGGAAGTAGGGTAATTCAGGGAGAGAAATGAAACATGAGAAACTTTGGACACAGAAACAAACTGAGGGACTTGGAGGAGAGGGGGTGGAGTGAGTGAGCTTGGTGGTGGGTACTGAGGACACCTATTGCATGGAGCACTGGGTGTGGGGAATGGCAATGATTCTTGGAACACTGAAAAAATAAAATAAATTTAAAGTAAAAAAAAAAATTCTGATGGCAAATAAGCACCTGAAGAGATGTTCAGTATCATTCATTAGTCATTTGAGAAATGGAAAACTAGCACCACAGTGACATTCCATTACATACCTCCTGGTGTAGAGCATTCCAACCGGTCTTGAGGGTTAACCCGCTTCAAGCTGACACACTCTGCTTGCTGACTAAAACCCCGGGGTTTGCTTCCCTTGACATCTTGCAGACTTCTTGCCTTAGGAACAAAGGGCCAGACTTTATGGAAGGTAAGGCCTGACCACACTCAAAAACAGCCACCACTTGGGAATGCAAGCTGGTGCAACAGCTTTAGAAAACAGTGTGGAGATTCCTTAAAAAATTAAAAATAGTGGGGCGCCTGGGTGGCTCAGTTGGTTAAGCAACTGCCTTCGGCTCAGGTCATGATCCTGGAGACCCAGGATCGAGCCCCACATCGGGCTTCCTGCTCGGCGGGAAGCCTGCTTCTCCCTCTCTCGGTCCCTCTGAATGTGTTCCCTCTCTGGCTGTGTTTCTCTCTGTCAAATAAATAAATAAAATCTTTAAAAAAAAA
>PITA01010113.1:0-73741 GCA_004023965.1 Spilogale gracilis
GGGGGGTGGAGGGATGGGAGAGCCTGGTGGTGGGTACTGGGGACACCTAAAGCATGGAGCACTGGGTGTGGGGAATGGGGAATGAATCTTGAAACACTGGAAAAAAAAATTTTAGTAACAATAAAAATAAATAAATAAATAATAATAAAAAAAAATAATAAAAAAAAAAAAGAAAATCTACTTTCTACCCAGTGACCAGCCATTAGGAATACTTAAGCTCAAGAGATGCTTACATTTGTTAAACAACTCAGAGAAAGTAAATACCTTGTTTCCCTCTTTTCTCAGGTTAACTGGTATCTCCTAAACCTACCTAACATGAGCATTCAAAAGATTCTTCTTAGAATGAATAATAGTCAATATAACCTGATGACTCTGAGCTTCCACCTGATGTGTAAGTACAAAGAATGGGGGTTGGAGTGGTGGGGTGCTGATAAAACTTTAACAGTCAGCTCTGAAAGAAAAGAAGAAAGAAAAAGGAATATTCCTGATTTGTGGCATTTGTCAATATTCATTATGCAAATATTACCATCATGGCCTGCAAACATGACATCATGGAAATGGATTGGGAAGAAGTGTGGATAATCACCTTCCTCCCCAATGTAAGCCATATTGAGCATATCTGTTTGCTGGGACTGAGTAATGAAGAGGGGAGGAATGCTGGCAGCTTCTCTAAGAAAAATTATCAATGATATTTGAAATTATAATTTGACTGTGGGTGTTATACAAGTATCCCAATAATTTACATGCACAAGAAGTTCATATCTTTCTACAGTAGAAATATTTCCTTATAAAAAGAAGGCTGGTGGTCCATGTTACCTTTGTAAAATTTTTCCAAAGTTACAAAATACCTTCCAAATGATGGTGTATACTTGCTTCCAACATTAAAATCAGTATTTCCATTGTCTTTTCAAATAAGCTGAGCAAGACAATTTGAAAAAAGATTAAAAATGATTTTTGTTTATATTTGATATTTTAACCTGCATCTTAAATGAATATACATATATCTTATATTACACTTAGCAGAAAATAGAATATTTATATAGTAATTTGGGGAATACTTACATGATGCCTTAGAATGTAGCTCTTACAATATTTAAATCTATTACTCTTACTTTTGCATCCTAGAGACAGACTGGATAATGTGAAGATCAATAGACACAGTGCAAAGTTGAGATATAAACCTGAGGTTTAGGAGGAGACTCTTGTTTCTAAGTTGGGTAGATAACAGAAAAGGAAAATAAATTAGAAAGAAACCAATTATTTTTTAACTAAAAAATTATAGGCAATAGTTAAATTTCTTTAATCTCATTTAATCTTTACAGCTCTTTGAGTTGGGTACAATTGATCTTATTTTACAGATTGGATAACTCAATTTTATAAAGGATTATAATCTATGATCACATAGCAGGCAATTATGGAGTAGGCATTTACTTGAGGGCGTGTGATTGCAAACCCAATGTTCTTTACAATGTACAGTGCTACTTCAAAAGAGAAAATAAAACCTTATGCAGAAAGAATGGAGTAATGGAAGGCTAGCAAGATGGGAAACCAGAAAGTATCTTACAATGTGGGAACTCAATTTGGTAGTAAGACAAAAACCCAGAGTTTGAAGTGGATCATTAAGTCAAAACTAGTCCAGAAATAAGGATTCTTAATGCCGGGTCATCTAGTTTTTGAATGTGAAAGCATTCCCCAAAGCTCCTCTTTGCCTAAAGCCAGAGCTGTTCTCAGAATCTTAGTCAAACTGTCGATATAGGTTTAAGTAAAGGTCAAATGGTCACAGGCATATAGAGAAACAAATTGCTCTGTGAGGGCATAGATAGCTCATATGTTGCTTCACAGTGTCTTTTAATGCTGTGATTCCAATTTTTTTCATTATTACTGATTCCACATATATTGGAAGGCATAACATGCAATATACCCAGCACTATGTCAAGGGGTGTTGAAGAAACCCCTTGAATAAAAGCATAAGATATACACACAAAACAAAATATAGCCCTTATTCCATTGAATGTATAAACTCATTGTGAGAAAATGATATGAATGGAAAGATCAGACAAAAATATACTTCTCTACTCATTTTGATAATTATCAAAAATTAAAAGAACATAAATAATGAAATACCATGTATATCTAACTAAAGTGAAAATAATATGAAGCTTAGAAAACAAAGCCTACAGAACAGACTCTAAGTCTTTAGGCAACCAGATCAATAACCAGCCAGATCTCTCTGGTCTGGACACATCTGACAAAAGGTTTTAAATGAGTGACTGAGGAAATCATATTAATATTTCAAATAATAAAAACTAAACCTAATAAAGCTCTTTTAAGCTGACTTCAAATATCATGAACACATTTTTGTCTTTGATATATAATTCCATTTTAAAATAGAAAAAGAATGTAAACCATTGAAATAAAATTCAAAATCTCTATTTTCCCTATTAGTAAATTTTAAGTATACCGACAAATCACTTATTTTATTTACAACCATTAGCATCTAACATTGCTCAACTCAGTTCTGTGTTTTTACAAAGATTATAAAAACTAGTTTCCAAAATACTTTCAGACATATTAACTAGACAGTTTTCACTAATAACCTGAATTTATTTTTTTAAAAAGATTTTATTTATTTGACAGAGAGAAACACAGCCAGAGAGGGAACACAAGCAGGGGGAGTGAGAGAGGGAGAAGCAGGCTTCCCGCCGAGCAGGGAGCCCAATGTGGGGCTCGATCCCCGGTCTCCGTGATCATGACCTGAGCTGAAGGCAGTTGCTTAACCAACTGAGCTACCCAGGCGCCCCCTGAATTTAGGAAATGTACCTAATCTCTAAGTCATATGTCCTCTCCCCTATTCTGAACAAATGGGGATAGAACAAAAGGAAGATATTACTGTGGAGATTAATTATGAAATACAAAGTTCTTATCTCTCACATAGTAATTATTAATAAATAGTAGTTGACTCTAAAGCTGAATTCTCATGACTCCATTGTTAGAGCTGAGGCCCTGATTGCCTTAGTCTCCTGACTTTCCAGAGCAGCTTTCTCTACAGCACATTTGTTTGACAGCCAGGTTCCAAGAAAGTGCTGCTCCTCAATTAGCTGCTCAATACAAGGGAGGATCCCCAATGCAAATGTCAACAGGGAGCAGGCAAACAATGCTTAAAAATCTTCTCTAATTTCCAAAGTAAAGTGGGATGCTAAATTGTTTTAATTTGCATTTATTCAATTTTAAGATAGTTGATCATTTTTTAAGAATTCACTTACCATTTGTACTTCCTATTTGGGGAATTATCAGTTAGCTTTCTAATTGGAAGGAAGACCAATAATTTCACAACAGTGCTGAACAGAAGTTGCTTAAAGGAATGTCATAACAATAGGTTCTTTAAGTGTTTGGGATTTGGACATGCAAAGAGGATGGTGAAATACAGTTCTGTGTTTTCCTTTCCTGTTATTTATTCTCATCTGCTTTATAACTTTCCTTATTCCCATTTTTCTTTTCTTCTGCAGGTAACAAGCCTGTCTTGTATTTTTAGCTATATTTTGGGAGCTTTATTAAGATGCATTGTAATTGCAATCTCCTTAATTGCTTCCTAATTGGTTCCTTCCTCCCCTTGGTGTATTTTTCATGCATTATTAAATTCCAACTGGCTTTCCAGAGCTCATTTTGCATTCCTTACAGACAGCTCTTCCAAAGTTAAGCTATGTGTCTCCTGGTCCCTTGGTCACACAAGAAAAAGCACTAGGGGAATTGGGAGGATTACCATTTGGAAATTATGTGCTTCTTTCTATAACAAGGATAACAACAACAGCAAGCATCACAATCATCCACTGCCATTTATAAATACCTTAACATACAACTATCATTTAATAATTATTTCTTAAAGTATATATTATTATGCTCATTCGTTCTGGAAGGCATCTAAGTATTTTTCCCTATAGTCAAAAAGCTGATTTAGGACTTACACCCAAGTTTCCTGACTCTAAGTCCTATGCTCACCCATCATCATTCACTGTTTGTGTACAAATCCAAATAGCAGGCCTATAACCAATTAACCTCAAAAGCTCCTCTATATATGTTTCCAGAAATTATTTTTCACTTCCATCCCTAAGTCCTTTAAGAGGGAAAATGTGTCATGGGAAGAGTAAATCATCTGGAGTCAGATAGTTTGATTTTGAGTTCCACCCCCAGCTAGGAAAACTGCTTAACACATCTATCTTCAGTTTCTCCATCTCGAAAGTTAATCCTCAGTCTAATTATTTTATAAATTTATTGTGAGACTCCAAAGCATGTAAATTATTTTTAATAAGGACAGTATTGCTAAAAAGTCATTGGACTATACAACTTTTATCATTTCTAATCCAAGATTTTATTAATCTCTGAATAACTTAAAATGGCATGCCAGCAGATGCTTGAGAGATTTATTGCTTGAAATACTTTCTGAAAAAAGTAGAATTTAAAAACTAAGAATCTTAAACCAGCCAACAAAACAATCAAGATCCATTCTGGAACTCTAGGGAATTTCAAATTCTAAGATCATTTATTATTATATTCATATATGCATTAGTATATATTACCATGAATCAGTAAAAAAAATGCCATTAAGCCCTTGTAACTCAAAATTAACATTAGAATTTTAAGACTAATCCAAAATAACTGTGAATCGACTAGTAATTTTTAATTTTGCCAAGTCATGAATTTGAGTCACACATATGCTCACCCAATCATTAGATCATTAGTTAGATGTTTAACTGCACTGTGTCTAAAATCACCTTTAAGGAGTGCCTGCATAGCTCAGTTGTTAGTTGTGGGCCTTCAACTCAGGTCATGATCCCAGGGTCCTAGAATCAAGCTCCACATCAAGGCTTCCAGCTTAGCCGAGAGCCTGCTTCTCCTTCTCCCTCTGTCTGCCTCTCTGCCTACTTGTGTTTTCTCTCTCTCTCTCTCTCTCTCTCTGTCAAATAAACAAATCATAAAAATTTTTTAAAATAAAAATAAAATAAAATCACCTTTGATTTTTTTCTATGTAAATGATCAGCTTCTTTCTAAAGTAATCCATATCCTAAACTGGAAAAATTTACAGAAATTTAAGAATATATCTGGTGTAAATGTGAAGATTCCTTTCTATTTATCAAGGAAATTCTACCACTGCCTTCTGTATTACAAGGAATAGAACAGATATGGGAAGCCATGCATAGACTAACAAATATGAGAGAGCAATACGGTAATACCACAATGTTTCTAATAGTGGGTAGGTGAATAATCATCATCATCATAATTATCCCTACAGAGAAAAGGCAAATATGTTGGAGGTTCAATTGCAAATGTGCCTCTTAATCCTAAAATTCACTCAATTACCACCTATCTTCCATGCATCTCCATATGCCTTTTTGTTGATAGATTCTCTCTCCACATTTTCTATTCATTTCTCTGAAAACCACTTTTCACTGTTTAAAAATATGCTCTGAATTCATCCATTTTTGTAGGTACTGTACTTATCTCACTCTTAACTAAAGGTCATGCGTTACCTGAGGATTTAAACTTTGTCTTCTCCAGAAGAAACTATTCAATTCCTTCTTCTCAAACACATATGAGTTCAGGAGGGGTTTGGTACTCTCCTGATTTCCCATTGCTATTTTCAGATCATTGTTGTTCTAACATCTGGTCAACATGCATCCTCTGCAACTAATGAGATCTCACCTCTTGTTTCACTTAGAACCATCAACTTACTGTATCTTAGGATTTCTCTTTTATTCAATGAAGTCTCTAGACTCTGTAGTACAGTTTGCCTTTCTACCCCAGCTCCTGTTCCATCCTTAGCGTTTTCAAAATACATGCAACTGTGGCACAGAAACTGTAACCTTCACCTTAAGCCTCTATCACTCTAATGACTTTCCCTCTTTAGAACTTCATCCCCTAATGCAGCAGGATATCAAGTAAATAGCATCTGCAGATCTGCTCTACTTTAGAAGCCACTTGCTTCAAAATTCTACCCTAAGCATGATTTCCTAGCCTCCTCTCTCATGTACTTTTTTTCCCCTTAATACTTTAAATCCAAAGACTTCTAGTCTATTGACCCCTCTATTTCTTACTGGCACATCTCCTACCAGCTCTCTCCTTTCTTGTTGATCCTAAACTCCGCAAGGTTTTATTTTAACTATCCTCATACACACCTAATTTTCTTACTCCCCTGGCCTCCCAAAAGCCTGCACTCTGAATCCCTAAACTTACCTAAAACTTATCTCTGCGCTGCCATTTATTTTTTTTAATTAAATTTGTCCTGTACAATGTCCCATATTTCTAAGTGAGGTAACTGCCTTCCATGATTTTTAAGTTGTTCCTTTATGTTTCACACTTTGCTAGTAGCTGGATCTACAAGTATGATTGGATTCATGTTCTTTTAAGAATTTTTTTTAGGGGCACCTGGGTGGCTCAGTTGGTTAAGCGACTGCCTTCGGCTCAGGTCATGATCCTAGAGACCCGGGATTGAGTCCCACATCGGGCTCCCTGCTCAGCAGAAAGCCTGCTTCTCCCTCTCTCACTCCCCCTGCTTGTGTTCCCTCTCTGGCTGTGTTTCTGTCAAATAAATAAAATCATTAAAAAGAATTCTTTTTTTTAATTTAAAGATTTTATTAAATAAATTTTTATTAAAACTCAATCGAAGAACCCCCGGCTCATAAACCTGAGCCGAAGGCAAACGCTTAAGGACTGAGCCACCCAGGCTCTCCTCTTTTAAGAATTTTTTTGCAAGAATACCTCATATTATATACATATATTTTATATCTATATATATATATATGTGTGTGTATATATATGGATATACAGATATATTGTATATCTTCTACTTTATAAAGGAAACACATCATGTCCTTTTATTTTAGAGATAGTGAGATTATTAGGCCCAGATGTTGTCAGTGTAAAGTTTCTTTCACATACTGGTTTTAATACTCATTGATAATCTTTGCATTAAATTGTTTCATTCCCATTGTGGATTTTAGATATTAATTTCCTAAAGTCATCATTCCTCCTGCATCTATTAGCAACAATTCTTCTACAAATAAGAACATTTCTCCCTCACCTTTTAATTGCCATAAAATAACATTTATGCAGGTGAATAAGACTGCGATGGATTCATTTCTTAACTGATTTTTAGACTAATAAATTACTTCCAAAACAACCTCTAAATACAACCACTGTTTTTCCTTTGTGAGTTTTATCATGGGCTCAGAGATTTTTCTAGGACTGATATGCTTCAATCCATTACCATTATTCTCTTTGATGTTTAAGTTATCCCACCTTTAGCCAGTGGGAGCCCCTTTAAATAAACAGCTTAAGATTTCTTAGTAATTGTTTTCATCTTTAGCACATATCAAAATATATGTTTTAGACTTACTGGAAATTTTCTTACAATATATAATTATGCACCCACACTGATAGTGAGCTTCATTTTTTTTCAGCTTTGGTAATTGCTTTACTTTTCTTCCAATTTACTTTTCCTTTAATTATGCAACATTTTTATGTGTTTCTTTTTTTAAAGAATTTATTTATTTATTGACACAGAGAGACACAGTGAGAGAGGGAACACAAGCAGGGAGAGTGGAAGAGGGAGAAGCAGGCCCCTTGCTGAGCAGGGAGCCCAATGCACAACTCAATCAAAGAACCCCAGGATCATGACCTGAGCTGAAGGCAGATGCTTAATGACTAAGTCACCCAGGTGCCCCTTACACGTTTCAATGCTTACATCCACATCATCCTCATCCTTATTGGCTTCTATCTCTGCATCTTCAGTCTGTTCATCAAAGGAATTTTCTTTAAAATTCGACCATGTTCTTGCTACCTACTTAAAGAGGTGTTCCAATTAATTCCAACAACAACAAAAAATGATACTCCCTTGGCCCTGAAATGCTCTAGGCATTTCACAAACTATTCATTACACAATTCATTCACACTCTGAATTTCCCCACCTTCTGAGCTTTCACTAAATGCAAACACACCTTCAAAGAAGGCTTTTCCTTTGAACAGACCCTGGAGGTGCCTCGTATGGTCAAAGAAACTCTATAAAACTGCCAAAATGCATAGGATGCATCAAATAAAAATTCCACACCCCTCCTTATATCTCGGAACAGAAATACACCTGACAACATACAGAAACCTGCTTCAGATCCTCAACATAACCGAATTCACAAATTCCAGGCCCCATTTCCCTAATTCAGCCTGGTCGATGGATGATTCTTAACAGGTTACAAAATGCAGAGAATGCCACTGCAGATGACCTCTTGCTTTTCTTTTTTATTATTATCATTATCTGGTCTTTAAGTGAATATATCATGATACATTTCACAAAATTTACGCAGTTCATATGATACCACAGTGAACTGGTTTACCACACACTCAACTGCCCTTTTCTAGGAGAATCCCAGAGTCACTTCTGCCCCGGATACATAGACCTGCATTATGTGTGCCTCTCTGGTGGCTGCTTCCTCCTTATCTCATATATCCAAGCTTCCTTATGGTTTCACTTCAGGGATTCAGATAGGATAATGTCTGAGATATAGATCAAGGAATGAACCCACAAAATTGGACCCTCTAGACAGAGTTTGTGAAGGATTAGAGTTCTTGTCAAAATAATAATCATAATAGTAACTACAATAGGGGTGATTGGGTTGCTGAGTTGAGTTGTTAAACATCTGCTTTAGGCTAAGGTCTTGATGCCAGGACCCTGGGATGGAGCCCCGCATCGGGCTACCCACTTGGTGAGAAGCTTGCTTTCCCTCTTCCACTTCCCTTGCTTGTATTCCCTCTCTCTCTCTGTATCTCTGTCAAATAAAATAAAACCTTTTAAATAATAACAATAACAACTACAATATAACATTTACTGAACTATTTCTTTGTTCCAGATTTTGGTATAAGCACTTTACATACATCACAAAAACTCTATGAAGTTTGATTATAATTCACAATGAATAATAAAGAAACAAGGTCCTACAGCAAGTGATTACAGCTAGGAAAGTACAGACACTGAGGAGCTCTGAGCATCCAGTCACAGCACAGGAATCTGATACCCAAATGAGGGAAGGGCCATGGAGGGAGAAAAGGTGGAACTTATCTCTCAGCAAAATTTAACTTTTTATCAAGCTAAAAAGCTTGCCACCAAAGTCTAGACTTTCAACCAGAAGTAGTTTAGCAATTTTCCTTATCAAAAGCCCTCATTTAGGGCACCTGGGTGGCTCAGTGGGTTAAAGCCTCTGCCTTCGGCTCAGGTCATGATCTCAGGGTCCTGGGATCTAGGTCCACCTCGAGCTCTCTGCTCGGCGGGGAGCTTGCTTCCTCCTCTCTCTCTGCCTGCTTCTCTGCCTACTTGTGATCTCTCTCTGTCTAATAAATAAATAAAAATCTTTAAAAAAAAAAACAACCCTCATTTATACTGAAGTCCAGAGAGGAGAGATAATTTGTCATTGACAGCTGGGTCACTGGCAGAACCAGGAGCAGAATACAGTTACAGTAACTCCCCAGGATGCTTCTCAATTCATGTATCTATTGCCTAAATCTCGACATGCATTTTCTGGATATCTTTTGAATTTCTTTACATTAAGATTTACAATTCCAGTGGACAATGAAGTATGGTAGGAAGAATGTGCTATTCAGAGCTAGGCAAGCTCATATGTGTCTGTCAGCTTTGCACTCTGGACCAGGAGCACGATATTTGTGGAACAGACATAACCAGTTCCATGAAATGAACAGGAGACTTTCAATAATATATGCAAATGTCTTTATATATATGCTGTAAGACTAGCATGTCTATACGTCTAGTGTGTCTATTTGACTAGCATATATGCTATATGACTAGCATGTAGTTGGAACTGAATTAATTAATGCTTTATTTGTTCTGCCTTCAAAACTCAAGTTGCTCAACTATATGAAATTTAGCAACATATGCCTTTGATAATTCCTAAGGGGAGAGAGACCTGAAAAATGCTATTTACTCTCTCCCGATCCCTGCTTAATATCTTTTGCATCTGGGAAGACGTATGTTCCTGTCATTACCTGGATCTTATTATCCAAGATTATTCTTTGAAACATCTTGGTGTATGTCTACCGGGAGAATTCCTTAATACATGATACAATAATTGATGTCAGGGCCTGCTGTCCTACTTTTGATTTCTAAATCATTTCCTTGTTTTCTTTTGAAGAGTTCAAGAACAGTAACAAAAAGTATTCTTCCTTTGTCTGATTTTACTTATAATAAACTGAAATTCTATGCAAAATTTTAATTTCCCTAGGAAGATAATTTGATTTGAGACAAGGTACAAAACTAGCTTCCTCTCTACCTAGTCTTCAGAATTTTAAACAGTCCCTCAACCCTCTGCCAGATACGCATGCAAGACACCACATCAGAACCTCATTTATGAACCATTTAATCAGATTTGTTCCAGTCTCTTTGCCCTGTCCTACTCCAAGCTTCGAGTCTGTTTTGCTCTCAAACTCAGCACTATCTCACAACTACATCCAGCCTTGCATTCCTCTTGTCCACAATTCATGTTCTACTTTGGATGACAATATGGACCATATATTTTAGTGTTTTGGGGACACTTTAGAAGAAGAAAAAGAATGCTGAATTTATGTAAAATTCAAAGAAAGGAATTGAATTTCTTGGAGATGCTTATCCATATGACCCAATTCTAGACCTCCATTATTTTATTTATGCTTCTATATAGACTATTTTTCCTTCATTTTTCTTAAATTATTCATAACCAAGACTCGGATAATATCAAATATCTTGTAAGAAACCTTTCCAAACTTTCCCTATCCCTATAGAATGTATTAGATATCCTACCCTTGCACTTCACTAGCATCCTATGCACAATTCTATTATAGGATGCAACAGAATTTATTGCAATGATAGTTTCATATTGCTAACATGAGTCATCACATTTCTTGCCCTAGTCCATGAACTCATTGAGATTAGGGACTTGTTCTTTTTTGTATCCATATCATTTCTACTATATTTACTACCATAAAGAAAATAGCCAATACATACCAAACTTGACTAAAGTTTTAATAAAAGGTCAGTATCAAGAATAGGGACAGCAGGAAGGAGAAGGTCCACAAACATACTATGTTTGAAATACATATTTCTTTTTTTTTTAATTTTTTAATATTTTAATTTTTTTATTTTTTTTATTGTTACTTAATTTTTTTTCCAGTGTTCCAAGATTCATTCCCCATTCCCCACACCCAGTGCTCCACACTTTAGGTATCCCCAGTACCCACCACCAGGCTCTCCCATCCCTCCATCCCGCTCCCTCCAAGTCCCTCAGTTTGTTTCTGTGTCCAAAGTCTCTGCTGTTTCATTTCTCTCCCTGGATTACCCTAGTTCCCATTTACTTTCCTTCTCCTGCTGTCCTCCAGGTTACCCCTCATGCACCGCAAGTAAGTGAATATTTCTAATTCACACAAAAAGCTCACTTCATAATTGAAAAGTAGAATTTAGAGAATGCCTTGTTAAGTCTCATTTACTTTGTTAAACAGATATAGTGATAAACATTTTGTGTGAGATTAAATGAAATATATGAATTTCTCCCATGATTTTTATTAAGACAGATATGAAAAACAAAGGTTGATATTTCTTTTTTAAACAATATGTAAGAGCTTTATGAGATTATTTTATATATTTCCAATTTTACTGCGATATAATTCACATATAACATTTTTTTAAGTTTAAGGTGTAAAACATGATGATGTTTCACAGTATATCCACTTGACAGATATACTGTGAAACCATTACCACAGTAGACCAGGTAACACCTCCATCACCTCACATATTACCATTTTTGTGTGTATATTTGCAGCATTAAAGATCTACTCACTTTTTCAATAGCTGAATATATATAATATGTATTTAATCAATCATATGTTCTTTATCCATTCATCCATCAGTGATACTTGGAATGTTTCTATGTCTTTGCTATTATAAATAATGTTTCAATGAACATGGGTATGTAGATATCTCCTCAAGATCCTGATTTCATTTCCTTTCAATATATATACCCAGAGGTAGGATTGCTGGATCATGTGGTAGTTCCGTTTTCAGTTTTTTGAAGAACCTCCATATGGTTTGAAAGTTTTATTTCTTGAGCACTAATTCAAGTAACATATTTTTATCATCTATTTTGTGTTAACCATTTCCATGGGAACAACTATTACCCAAATCACGTGTCCTATCTATATTTCCTCCATGAACTCCTATCCTGAGCATCAGAATTGTTAGTTTCTCTCCTTCTGGATTTTTAAAGATATCTTAAGCCTTGTCTAGGCTTAATATCTTCCTTTTCTAGTATTCATCTTGATGGTAACATCAGTAAATCACCTCAAACCAAACTCTTCCTCATCCTTATCCTTTGTGGTCAATTATCCCTCCAAACCCAGTCTTGTTAACATTCATTAATCCCAACAAACAACAAAAGCACTAACTAGTGATTGTGCCAAGCATTATTCCAGGTATTAAATCTATAGCAGTGGACGAAATAAATAAATCTTACTCTAATGGATTTCACATTCTGGAATGGAGACAGGTCAATAAATGCATGAATACATATACTAGCATACATACTGGGGATAAATACAATGAAGAAAAGTAAATCAAAGTTAAAGGATAAATAACAACTGGAGAAAGGTGCTACTTTAGCAAGCTGGCCAAAGAAGGAGCTCTGATGCAGTAACATTTGAGCAGAAATCTAAATAAAGTGAGAGGGGAAGTCACTATGGCTAGAACAAGTGGATTAAAATAAATAACACAAAGTGAAATCAGTTAATAGGGGACTAGACTGTGAGAGCTTCATGAACCATGGTTAAGACCCTAGGGAAACAGAAACATAGCAGGGAGTGTCCAAATCTGACTTAAATTTTAGAAGAATCCCTCTACCCCTAAACTCTTGTTGAGGTTACCTTCTATGTCAAATATCCATCCTGAGAAAGTAGCATCTCCACTTGAACATCTAATAATAATAACATACTTACCTCTTGATTTTTGACATTCCAAACTGTCTTTACTATTCTCTTTTTCATTACAAAGCATTCAGTTACTCAGAACTCAAACCCAGAAGTCATCCTTAATCCCATTTTTTCCTCACTCCCTCCACTCACTATCAGCAAGTCCTGATAATGCTGCCTCCAGAATGAATCTCAAACCTGTACACCTCTACTAGGTTTAACACCCCCATAATTTCTTACCTCAACAATTGCCCTTACTACTATAGCCTCTATGTCTTATCTCCCTGCTCTCTTGTCCCTTTATAATTTAGTTTCCACAAAATCAAAAGAATGATCTTACAAAGTATATATTAGATCATAGCATTTCCTTACTTAAAACTCTCTAATGAGGCTTTCTTGTTGAAATTAGAATAAAACCTGAAATAATTTCTTTGATTAATCAGGTCCTATATGACCTAATTGCAAACAAGTCTCCCTCTTTGCTCCAGGCTCACTGGCTTTTTTCTGTTTCTCAAATATGACAAATTGCCACCTTAGGGCATTCCACTTGTTCTGTTTATCACAATATTCCACCCTCAATTTTCAGCATGGTAGGCTTCCTCTTAGAATTCAAGTCAGCTTTAACACAGTCTCCTCAGAAAAGTTTTCTCTGACCACCTAATCTAAAGTAATTGCCTATCATTGCACTCAGTTTTATTGCCTTCACATAATGTATCTATGATAGGCTGAAATATGGTACCAACACAATATCCATGCCCTAATCTCATCATCTGTGAACATGCTACCTTTTATGGCAAAAGAAATTTTGAAGATACTATGAAGGATCTTGAGATATGAAGATTATTCTGGATAATCTGGGTGGGCCAGGGGCACCTCCGTGGCTCAGTCATTAAGGATCTGCCTTCAGCTCAGGTCATGATCCTGGAGTCCTGGGATCAAGCCCTGAATTTGGGCTCCCTGCTCAGCTGGAAGCCTGTTTCTCCCTCTCCCACTCCCTCTGCTTGTGTATCTGCGCTCTCTCTCTCTGTTAAATAAATAAAAACTTTGAAAAAAAAATCTGGGTGGGTCTAATATAATCACACAGGTCCTTATAAGAGAGGCAGAAGAGTAAGTGTTTGAGGGGGGGGGGGTGCCTGAAAGATGTTATGCAGTTAACTTCGAAGATGAAGGATGGGGCTATAAGAAAAGAACTCAGGTAATCTCTGGGAGCTAGAAAAGCCAAAGGAAGAGAACTTTACCTAGAACCTTCAGAAGAAATGCAGCCCAGCTGACTGATTTTAGGATTTCTGACCCCTAGAACTCTAAGATAATAAATCCGCATGGTTTTTAGCCACTAAACTTGTACAGGGGAAGCAATAGCAAGCTACACAGATTTGGGTGACTCAAAAATAGGGTGCCACTGTACCAAATACCTAAAATTTTCAAGTAGCTTTGCAACTGATTGATGGGAAGAAGCTAGAAGAATCTTAAGGACATGTTCCCCCATTTTAACATAATAAAATAACATTTGCCTTGACCACTGTTAGTAGAAGTGCAGACTTTAAAGACTGCCAGTGAGAGGATGTGGAGAAAGGAGAACACTTTACACTGTTGGTGGGAATGCAAATTGGTACAGCTACTCTGGAAAGAACATGGAGTTTCTTCAAAAAGTTAACAATAGAACTACCTTACAATCCAGCAATCACACCACTAGGTATTTACCCAAAGTCTACAAAAATACACATTTGAAGGGGAACATGCACCCCAATGTTTATAGCACCATTATCTACAATAGCCAAACTATGGAATGATCCAGATCCAAAATGTCCTCTGACTGATGAATGGATAAAGAAGAGGTGAGATATATATATATATATAATGGAATAATACTCAGCCATCAGAAAAAATGAAATCTTGCCATTTGTAATAATGTGGATGGAGTTAGAGTACATTAGGCTAAACAAAATAAGTCACTCAAGGAAAGACAAATACCATATGATTTCACTCATATGTGGAATTTAAGAAACAAAACAAATGAACATGAAGGGGAAAGAGAGCAGCAAACCAGACTCTGAACTCTAGGTAACAAACAGGGTTGCTGGAGGGAAAATGTATGGGGGGATCAGTGAACTAGGTAATAGGTATTGAGGAGGGCACTTGTTCTGCAAAGCACTGGGTATTGTAGATAAGTGATCAATCATTGAATTCTATATCCAAAAGTAGTATTACACTGTATATTTACACTGGAATTTTTTAAAAAGCATGAAAAAAAAAAAAAAGACCACTAGAGAGGGCTCAGAAATAAGGAGGACAGTAGAAAATAACTTTATATAGCCCTAGAAAATACATAAGGAGTCATAAATGGATTGTTGTTAGAAATGTGAACATTAAAGGAGCTACTAGGAGTGCCTGGGTTGTCTTGGGTTAAGTGGCTGCCTTTGGCTCAGGTCATGATCTCAGGGTTCTAGGACTGAGCCCCACATCGGGGAGCCTGCTTCTCCCTCCCCTCCCCGCTTATGCTCTCTCTCACCATCTCTCACTCTCTCTCAAATAAATAAATATTTTAAAAAAAAATCCTACTGATAAGGGCTCAGAAGAAAATTAGGAACATATTGGAAACAGGCGGAACAGAATCTTTGTTATAAAGTAGCAGAGAACTCCGCAAAATTGTGTTTTACAGTTATGTGGGAAGCATAAATTATAAGGAATTAATTTGGATATTTAGCTGATGAGAATTCTAAGCAAAGGGTCAAAGGTGAAACCTAGAGTTATGTCCTGGTTTCCTCTTGCTGCCTACAATAAACTGTGAAGTACAAGATATAAATTGAAATAATTAGTGCTGAAGAAAAAGGAACCAACACCTAATGATTTGGAAAATTCTCAGCTTATCAAGATTGCAAATAATACCCAAATTAGTATATTCACTGTCAGGGAAATATGCTCTGGAGAAAATCAAGGGTGTGGCTGGACAACATTTTGCTAGTGCCTGGGAGAGATGGAAGGTGAGAGTATTCAATTACACAGAAGGCGTTTTGAAGAGATTAGGCTTGTGAGACAAGATCTCCTTGGCCATCTAATTTTAAGGTAGGAAAACATATATGACTGTCCATAAAATATTTATGGAAGAGGCTCTTTTCTAATTGTGTGAATTCCTGAGACATACAAGAGACACCCACAAGTATTTGAGAATCACCAGCAGAAATACTGTCAGCTTGAATTGAAAGAAACAAAGAAAGATGAAATAAAAGAAGATCGTCAGACTCCCAAAATTCTACAGGCATGAAACAAGTTGATAAAAGTATTCAATGAAGCAAACACCTGCTATCCTTCATGAGAAAGAAGCATATCTTAGATGGCAAAGTCACAAGAACAAAGGACAAAACCACCAAGCCTAAAGAGTAGAGCTTTGAGCCAAGGGTTTGTGGTAATTTGTTACAGCAGTAACTAGAACCTAGTACCACATAAATAACTGAAGTTATTTTATTCATTCTTTTCTTTAGTTAGATTTTTCTAGAAAATAAATTTAATGAAGATCAAAAACCTCATTTATCTTGTTCACCACTCTATCTCCAGCACCAGAACAATGTCCAATACATTGTATATACTCAAATATTGTCAAATAAATGAGCATGTTATATATTAATAGTACAACTACAAAAATTGTTAACTTTGGCTAAGAGTTCCATGCAATTCAAGACCTAATTCTAAGCAATTCTCTTTATCTCCAAAAGTACAGCAAAATGTATCACTAATACAAGAATGAATGTACAACTTTTCTACATAAGAGAAGTCATATGCAATTGTTAATATTTAACCATGATAAAAGACAAACATGATTGGAATACATCTCACAATAACCTTGATATGCTGGTGTATCACAGCACCAAATTCTAGTGAGCTCACATCTGGGATAATGTCAAAAGTTATGGGCTTCCTGGAATTATTACCTTCATTGGACCATTCCCCCAGTCCCAAGAGAAAAAAAGTGGTATTTGAAGGAATACTGAATTCCCTCAAAAATCCTGAAGCCATTTATTGTTGCAGATTTTATCATAGTGAAATTTAAAGACTGGTATGTCCTGTTGTAAAAAACCCAGGATAATCTAGAAATCTGATAATTTAAAAACTGCATACTATTACACAAGGTCTCCCAAATCCAATTTTATTTTTTAAATCTGGTAGCTCCATCTGGGGGCCATTGCTGAAATCTGCTGCTTCAGTTTTGTGCATTCTAATCATACCATCTGATTGCCAAAATCATGCCCAAGAATTGTGTATGGTTTCTTCTCATAAATTTGGTCATATAAGTGGACTCTAAGTTATACCTGAGACAAAGGTAGAGTATCAAATGGCATGTTCACCTCTTGAGAAAATCATTTGGTTGTGAAAAGTAATGTGTCTGAATATCCTCCAATTAATTTATGGCATGCATGAAAGCATTTTCTAAGTATATAGAGAAAAGCTGAATTTTAATAAGGAGATGGCTTTGATTTCTGATTGTATTTTGGATCACTCAGATTACTTTAACTGGAATAAGAAAATGAATAGAAATAAACATAAGCAGGTATTTAGGAAGTTTATTTACTATCAATCTTAAGTAGTTTCTTACTAATTCTAATGGTTCCTGTTTTTATTCTTTAAAAAGTACTCATTGAGTACCTATTAAGTGTTCTAGTCTTAGCAACCCCCATTTAAAACCCTACAAGGAAAGATATTCTTTATTCTCTCTCAATAGCATTTCTACATCTAGCAAAAAATCCTCACTAAAAATGCAGGGAAGCATATGGTCTTTCTCTTCACTACATCTGTATTTTTGGGGTAAATACCCAGTAGTGCAATTGCTGGGTCATAGGGTAACTCTATTTTTAATTTTCTGAGGAACCGTCACACTGTTTTCCAAAGTAGCTGTACCAACTTGCATTCCCACCAACACTCTAAGAGGGTTCCCCTTTCTCCACATCCTCTCCAACATTTGTTGTTTCTTGCCTTGTCAATTTTTGTCATTCTAAGGGATATAAGGTATCTCAGTGTGGTTTTAATTTGAATTTCCTTGATGGCTAATGATGATGAATATTTTTTCATGTGTCTGTTAGCCATTTGTACATCTTCTATATGCACTCCAATTTCATAGCATCAACAGATGAATGGATAAAGAAGATGTAGTTCATATATGCAATGGAATATTACTCAGCCATCAGAAAGGATGAATACCCAGCTTTTGCATCAATATGGATCAGACTGGAGGAAATGATGCTAAGTGAAATAAGTCAAGCAGAGAACGTCAATTATCATATGGTTTCACTTACTTGTGAAAAATAAGGAATAGCCTGGAGGACATTAGGAGAAGGAAGGGAGAAATGAAGGGAGGGAAATCAGAGGGGGAGATGAGAGACTGTGGATTCTGAGAAACAAACTGTGGGTTGGGGGTGGTATGGGTTGGCCTGGGGATGGGTATTAAGGAGGGCACATATTGCACGGAGTACTGGGTGTTATATGCAAACAATGAATCTTAAAACACTCCATTAAAAATTAATGACGTATTGTATGGTGACTAACAACATTAAAAAAAAAAAAAAAAAAAAAAAACAGTGGCAGGAAAGAGGATTGCCTGACATTTCTCTAATATACAGGCAAGACAAAGCTGGCTCTTGTATTAGTCATCTGTCGCTATGTAACAAATTACTCCAAAATTTGCATCTTGAAACAATAAACACTGATTATCTAATTGCTTCTTTGGCTTAAGTGAGTGCCTCTGACGAAGGGTTTCTCATAAGGCTATAGTAAAGTTGTTCGTTCTGGCTGCAATCACCCCAAGGCCTAACTGAAGGAGGACCAGCTCTCAAGATCACTCAGATTGGTAGGCAGAAAATCTGTGATGGCTGTTGACTGGAGACATCAATTTCATGCCACAAAAGACTCTCCATTAGACAGCTTACAAAATAGAAGCTGGCTTCCCTTAGAATTAACATACAAATAAAGAAGAAAAGAAACCAAGATAGAAACGCATCTTTTTGTAAACTAATGTGTCAGGTGGCAAGCCATCACTTTCACAATATTCTACTTGTTAGAAGTGAGCCACTGGGCCAAGCGCACACTCAAAGGGAGAGCATTACATGAGGCCATGAATAACAGGAGGCAGGAAGCACCGAGAGCATCTTAGAGGCTGTCTATCACAGCTTCCTACTCAGAGATGTGAGATTCTCATACTGCGATGATTACCCTCATGTGTCAACTTGACCATGATATAATGACCAGCTGCTTGCTCAAACACAAGCCTACAGATTGCTATAAAGGTACTTTTTCAGTGGATAACACTTACAGTTAACTTAAAGTACATTAGATTATTTTCCATAATGTGGGTGGGTCTTATCCAATCAACTGAAGTCCTTAGAAGCGAAGACCGAAGCTCCCTGAAGGAGATGGAATAATGTCCTCATTGCAGCATATAAAGCCTGCCTGAATTTCAGCTTCAGTTCAAGACTGTAGTATCAGCTCTCACTTGCAACTTCAGCTTATTGGCTTGCCCTACAGATTTCAGACCATCTTCTACAACTGTGTGAACCAATTCATTGAAAATATCTCTTTTTCCTCCTCTTTTTCCCTCTCCCTCCCTTTCTCTCTTTCCCTCCTCTACTTTCCTTATTGCACTCTCCCATAGATAGGCTGGCTCAGTTACTACTTGGGATTATTGTGAAGTTAAAATCTAGCAGCATATTAAAGAACATTTATTTTGGAGCCAGTCACACAACCTGTTTTCAAAACACAACTCTCTCCCTTACATAAAAGGTTTTTTGTTTGTTTGTTTGTTTTTGTTTTTACCTTGAGCAAACTACTTTTCTTCCTGAATTTGTGTGATCACTTAAAATAAAGATAATGATACTCATACTGTAGAATCAAAATGAAATCATGAGAAAAACTGTTTTAAATATGACAGTCATTTGATCAACATTACGTATAAATGTTTTATGTTACCGAATATCAACTATACAATTAGTTTTTAATATAATTATTGCTGTTACTACTATCATAGTTTGCCATATAGTGAAGAATTAATGTGGATAAAATAAGTTAATACCAGTCCTCTTTTCACTGTGTATAATGTGTTACCTACCAACTGGAAACATAAAAATTAACAGCAAATAGGGCATTTACAGGTGAAAGGAATAAATCATCGTTAAAAACGGTCAATTAATCAGATCATTTTCTTTGATATCAATATGGTCTCACATTTGTTAGTATATTAATTACTGAAAAGGGTTTTTTTTTTAATATTTTGTTTATTTGACAGTAAGAAGCACAGCTAGAGAGGGAACACAAGCAGGGGGAGTGAAAGAGGGAGAAGCAGGCCTCCCACCGAGCAGGGAGCCCGATGTGGGGTTCGATCCCAGATCTCCAGGATCATGACCTGAGCCGAAGGCAGTCACTTAACCAACTGAGCCACCCAGGCACCCCTGAACAGTTTTTTTTTTGAAGTTGCTTAATAGATACAGCTTCCAGATGTGTGTCTGTCATAATATATTGTATATGTAAATATTGATAATATTCTTTAGGGGCATTTTTGACTGTGTTATGTTTCTGTTCAGTTTAACAGAGTATTTTTTTCAAGTTTCTTCAGTTTAGGCAGTGGATATAAGCATTAGCTTGTAAAGCATGACATGCTGTGTTACAAATCACAGACTGGGCAGAGAAGTGGGAGTGCGAAAAGCTCTTCACTTCCTCTGTTTAAGAGTGAACATCCTACTGGAGAATATATTTAGCATCCTGAGTATATACTCCACGTATTCTAATGAGTATAGGTTCCAACTCTTCTATTTCATATAATTCTGCTGTCCGTTAATATATATGATTCATTAAAAACTATCCTTAGCATTTCTAATGCAAGCATGTATGGAGAATCAACTCCATATTGCATGGTGCAATTAGCAGTGTACTGAGGCTTAAACAAGGATTCTGATGGCTTCCTAGCTATAGCCATGTAATCCTGAAAAAGTCATTTTACCTCTATATCCAAGACTTAGTTTACTTAGTTTTCATTTGTTGAGTGAACCAGTCAGAATATAATCCTTCTATGAACCTATGTAAGAATAATATAAAACTTCAAATTCTACTTGGGAAAAAAAAGAGGTCAGATTATAACCCAAACCAGATTATATTACTCCTTGATTCATTTACCTGTCAGTAATAGCTATAAGTTTAACCATTAATGGTTACCTTTTTATTAACCAAACTCTCACATTGGTCTTCTAGAAAAGCTCCAAGGAAATGAACAAC
Source organism: Spilogale gracilis (assembly GCA_004023965.1). Lineage (NCBI taxonomy): Eukaryota > Metazoa > Chordata > Mammalia > Carnivora > Mephitidae > Spilogale > Spilogale gracilis. The sequence continues at coordinate 21,238 of PITA01010113.1, forward strand.
TAAATATCAATCTAAAGGATGAATTAGGAAAAGGTCAGGGCCAAATAAATTTTTAAATAAGACAATTTAATCATAAAATATATAATTTCTCAATAACTACCTTTATTGTTATCACTAATGCTTGATTTACCTCGAGTCAAGTACACTAAGGTCACATCATTTGCCCTTTTATCTTCCCTTATGGTAGTAAGCATGGTGTTTATGAATTCTGAGGAGTCCCACACTCAGAAAATCCATATACATCAGCCAACAGTCTCCCAAGAGCCCATCACCAACTATATGGTAACATATCAAATACTGAGGTAGGGTAAGAAGGCAGGGAGAGAAGAAAAATATCTCAAAGCTTAGAAGGCCATGAACAAAATTAAAGAGCAGAAGAGAGCTATTCAGTAGCCAAGAGAGCTGACAGGTAAACTGTAACACAGAGATAACCAGAATCTTACCAAGGCTTATATCTAAAGCCTAGTTGAAATGGAAGTCCTGAAGATGTTTTCAAAGCATTTATAATAGTAATAAATTGAAGTTTATTAAAACTGGAACTCAGCCCAGATTTAGCTCAGTATTAGATCAGATCAAAGAAATTAGCCCCTTAAATTAGAAGTCTCAAAGAAAAAGAGAATTCCCTTGTCTAGAGTTAAGTAGTAATTACTTTTATCGCTATAATTTACCTTTAAATAATTACCTTCTGGCATACAGTTAAAAATTATGAGACATGAAAAGAGGTAGGACAATGTGACCTAAACGCAATAGAAAGTACCGTCATTAGAAGCAGAAGCAGAGATGACTCACATCTTGGAATATGCAGAAGAAGACTTCAAAAGAGTAATATAAATATATTAAATGATTTACCAGAAAGGTGAGCCAAAATACATTAACACATAAGGAATCCCACCAGAGAAGTAAAAACCTTAAAAAAGAAAACAGTTAAATGAAAATTCTCACAAACACAAGGAAACTGAAAGAATTTGAAGCACCTAGGACCTGCAATTATAGCAAACATTAAATACAGCCCAAGTCCTCCTAGCAAGATTACCATGAAGTCTCACACTAAGTTTATATTACACAATACATCACATTTGGTTATAAAAAAAAATTATTAAGCATGTGTAAAGGTTTGCAAAAAAGCATTCTGAAGAGATGAAACAGACATTAGAAGTAGACTCAAATATGGCACATATGTTATATGATCAGGCATGGAATTAAAATAACTATGAAAAATCTATCAAGAGGTCAAATGGAAAAAGAGAAAACATGCAAGCCAAGATGGGTGAAATAATTAGAGACATGAGAATTATAAAAACAAATCAAGAGATAATTGTATATATCAAAAACACTGTAAAAAAAAAAAGTAAAAGCCTCTAATGGGCCCATCAGTATACTGAATATGGAAGAATAGTGAATTTGAAGATAGGTCAATAGAAGCTTTTCAAATTAACAGTCAAGGGAGAAAGAGAATGGACAAAAAAGAATAAGAATATTCAAAACGTGTGGAACAATTTCAAATGGTTTAACTTACATATAATTAGAATACCAGAAGGGCAAGAAAGAAATAAAGGAAAAGAAAAAATACTTGTAATAAAATCACTGAGAATTTTTAATGACAAACACTGAAACATTCAGTGACCTATCAGGGAAGTTCAGTAACATGTAAAATAGCAACAAAAATGCTATCTGCATATATCATAATCAAACTGAAAAAAATCCAAAGATAAAGAGAAAACACTGAAGGAAACCAGAGGAAGGTGGGAAAAACACAAAACAAAAAGCATTTACCACCTATAGAGAAAAAAGGATCAGAGTTACAGCAGACATTTCCTCAGGAACCATGGAATCAAGAAGAGAGGAGTGAAACAAAGTGTTAGAAAAAGTAAATCAACCTTAAATTCAATAACCAACAAAATTGATCTTCAAAAGTAAAGGAGAAATAATGGCTTTCTCAGACAAAGAAAAGTGTGAAATTTGTCACCAGATGCCTATTCCACAAAAAGGAGTACTTTAGAGAAAAAGAAAAATAATATAGACCACAAGTTCAGATCTACATCAAGAAAGGAAGAGAATGAGAGAATAAGTAATTGAAAGTAAAATAAAATCTCAGCAGAGAGAAAGGGAGAGGACATAAATCATCAATATCAGAAATAAAAGAGGAGCATCACTATTAATTCTATGAACATTAAAAGGATTATAAAGGAACACACATTAAAGGATTACAAAGGACCACGGATTTAATAACTAGAATGAAATGGACAAAGTCTTTGAATTACACAAACTACTGAAAAATCATACATGGAGAAATAATTTGAATAGATTATAGTGATTAAATAAGTTGAGTCAGTACTAATAATTTTCCCCATAAAAAGTCCCAATGCCCCTAGATAGTTCACCTGGTGAATTCTGCTAAACATTTAAAAAAAGAAAACATCAGTTCTCTATAGTAGCTTCTAGAAAATAGAAGAAGGAATATTTTCTAATTCATTCTATAAGGTCAACATTACCTGATACCAAAGTCAAGTAAAGACACTGAAAAGAAGAAAACTACAAACTGATATTTCTTATTAACATAGATATGAAAATCCTTAACAAAATATTAGCAAATCAATTACAACAATGTATTTATACATTGTGAACAAGTAGGACCCATTCCAGGATGCAAAGCTGATTTCAAATTCAAAAACTGGTCAATTAAATCTACTGCCTCAACAGGCTAAAAACAGAAGCAAAAAAAAAAAAGAAAGAAAGAAAGAAAGAAAGGAAAAAACCCATACAATCACATCAATTAATGCAGAAAACCCATCTGGCTAAATCCAACACCTATTATTGATAAAAACTCTTAAACTAGTAATAGAAGGGACTTTCTTCACTTGTTGTAGAACAGGTAAAAAATCCTACAGCTAACACTATATTTAGTGGTGAGAAAATGGACCTTCTCCCCCACTGAAAACAGAAAAAAGACAAGGTTTTATTCTTTCATCATTTCTCTTCAACACTGTACTGGAAGACCAAACTAGTGAAATAAGACAAGACCAAAGGGAATTAAATATATACAAAATTTGGAAAGAAAATTATCATCATCTTTGTTCACAGATGATATGATTGCCTCTGTAGAAAATCTCAAGGAATTACAAAAAAAAAATTACTAGAACTAATAGCAAGTTTGCAGGAGATAACGTTAATATACATAAGTCTCAAGTGCCTTTCTATATGTAATGAACAAATGGAATTTGAAACTTATTTCTGTGCCAGTACCATACTGTCTTGATCACTGCAGCTTTGCAATATAATCTGAAATCTGGAATTCTGATGCCTCCAGCTTTGCTTCTTTTTTTCAAGGTTGCTTTAGCTATTTGGGGTCTTCTGTGGTTCTGTACAAATTTTAAGACTGCTTATTCTAGCTCTTTGAAAAATGCTGTTGGTGTATTGATAGGGATTCCAGTAAATGTGTAGATTATTTTGGGTAATATAAACATTTTAACTATTTGTTCCTTTAGCCCATGAGCATGTAATGTCTTTCCATTTTTTTCTGTCATCTTCAAGTTCTTTTATCAGTGTTTTATAGTTCTCAGAGTATAGAACTTTTACCTCTTTGGTTAGGTTTATTCCTAGGTATTTTAAGATTTTCAATGGGTAAATGAGATTAATTCCCTAATTAAAAGAAAAAGAATAAAATATTACCAACAAAATGAAGCACCTGGATATAAATCTAATAAAGTATGTACACAACTATATGTGAAAAGCTATGGAACTGCAAAGAAATTTAAAAAAAAACCTACATAAATGGAGAAATATTCCATGTTTATAAATTGGAACTCAATCATATTGAATTTCAAGTCTTCCTAATATGAGCTATAGAGGCAATATAAACCCAGTAAAAAATCCCAGAAAACTATTCTATAGATGCATAAAAACTAATTCGAAAGTTTATATGTAAAACAAGAGACCTAGAATAATCAACACATATTTAAAGAACAAATTTGAAGGACTCACACTCTCAGTTTCAATACTTACTATAAAAATAATCTGAACAGAATGATATTGATGAAAAAATAGATATATAGATCAATGGAACAGAATAGAGAAACCAGAAATAGCCCCAAACATATGAAACTGGTCTTTGACAAGAAGCAAAGGTAACTCAATAAAGGTAGTCTTTTCAGCAAATTGTCCTAAAACCAACAATAAAACCACACACACCTAGATACAAACCTTATACATTTCACAAAAATTAATTCAAAATGGGTCATAGGACTATACGTAAGACTTAAAACTATAAAATGTGTAGAAAAAAGCAGGAGAAAAATCTAGATTATCTTGAGTTTGACAATGAGTCTTTTTTTTAATCTTATTGAAATTAAATTTAGTGTATATATCTTGTTGGATAGACCCCTTTTTATGATATGGTGTCCTTCCTCATCTCTTATATGGTCTTTGGTTTAAAATATAGTTTGTCTGGGGGTGCCTAGTTGGCTGGGTTGGTTAAGTGTCCAACTCCTTATTTCAGCTCAGGTTGTGATCTCAGGGTCCTGAGACTGAAACCTATATCAGGCTCTATGCTCAGCAGGGACTCTGCTTGAGATTCTCTCCCCTTTCCTTCTCCCTCGGCCCTTCCCACCACTCACATGCTCTCTAAAATAAATAAATATTCAAAATATAAATAAAATAAAATCTAGTTTTTCTGATATAAGGATGGCTATTCCAGCTGTCTTTTGATGTCCATTAACATATAAATAAATCTCCACCCCCTCACTTTCAATTTGGATGTTTCTCTGGGTCTAAAGTTGATCTCTGGAAAGTGACATAGATTGATGTTTTATGGGGTTTTTTAAGATTTTATTTATGTGAGAGAGAGAGCACAACAGAGGGAAGAGAAAGAGGCAGAGGGAGAAGCAGGCTTCTCACTGAGCAGGGAGACTGATGTGGGGATGGATCCCAGGACCTGGGATCATGACCTGACCTGAAGGCAGATGCTTTACCAACTGAGCCACCCAGGTGCCTCAGGTATTATTTTTTTTATCCATTCTGATAACCTATGTCTTTTAGTTAGAGCATTTAGCCCATTTACATTCAAAGTAATTACTGAAAGATATGAATTAGGGCCTTTATATTATGTGTAAAGTTGCTGTACCTGTAGACTGTCTCTGCTCCTTTCTGGTCTTTGTTACTTTTGGACTCTTTCCACACAGTTTCCCTTCAATATTTCTTGCTGGGCTGGATAGTGTTCACAAGTTCCTTTTAACTTTTGCTTGTCTTGGAAACTCTATCTCTTTTTTCTATTCTGAATGACAGCCTTGTTGGATAAAGTATCCTTATCTACATATTTTTCCCATTTAGCATGTTGAATATACCATGTTAGTCTTTTCTGGCCCTCCAGGTCTCTGTGAACAGGTCTGCTGCCAGCCTTATGTGCTTACTCTTATATGTTAAAGACCTCTTGTCTAGAGCTGCTTTCAAAATTTTCTCTTTATTTTTGCAATTTGCAAGTTTCACTATAAATGGTGTGCACTTGACCTACTTCTGTTGATTCTGAATGGATTTCTCTGTGCCTGTTGAAGCTGATTATCTGTTTCCTTCCACAGATTAGGCAAGTTCTCAGTTATAATTTATTCAAATAAATCCTCTGCTCCTTTTTCCCCACTCTCTTCTTCTGGGACTTCTATAATATGGATATTATTTCACTTTATGGAATCGCTGAGTTCCCTAAGTCTACCTTCATGATCTAATAGTTTTCTTCCATCTTCTCAACTTCATTGTTTTCCATAATTTATCTTCTATATCACTGCTTTGTTCATCTTGGGACTGTACCTCAGTAATAGCATTTTTAACATAACCTAACTAGATTTTAGTTCTTTTAGTTCTACAGTAAGGAATTCTCTAGTATCTTCTATGTTTTTTTCAAGCCCAGCTGGTATCTTTATAATTGTTTTAAACTCTACTTCAGACCTAACTTATATCTGTACTTATTAAATCCCTGGCTGTGAGTACTACCTCCTGTTGTTTCTTTTAGAGGTAATTTCTCATCATTTTGTCCAGGAAAGAAAAGAAGAAAGAAAAAGGAAAAAACAACAGAAAACAAAAACAAAAACAAGATCCTGGGTGTGTTTTGGTTTGCCTGTTAAAAGGAACTAGATCTGAAAGAAAAAAAAAAAGGAACTAGATCTGGAAAGAAGAAAAAAGAAAAGAAAAGAAAAGAAGAAAAGAGAAAAGAAAGAAAAAGAAAGAAAAGAGAAAGATACAGATATAATACAATGAAAAGAAACAAAAAATAAAAATATATAAAGTATATATGAAAATTTAAAAAGAACTGAAAAATAAGAAAACTGAAAAAAATAATTAGACTAAAAAATAAAAATACAAAGAATGCTATATAGTATTTTCCCCTAGAGCTGAAGCTTCGAAGCCCTCTATGATCAGTAAATTTGGTGCTAACTAGTTGTTTTTACTTGTCTTCTGGGGGAGGGGGCCTATTGCGGTGATTCTCAGATGGTCTTGCCCTAATGGAAACATGCCTCCATAGCACAGGGTAAGCAGCTCTGGACTCCACTAGGTGGTACTTTCTTGCTCCCTGAAGGCTTTCAACACTGATGGCTGGAGTCAATATGGCAGTGCCCCATTCTCTAGCCCTGGAGCTGAAATTTTGTGTGCCCCTCCCCCCACTCTTTAGTGAGCCACCACAGAAATACAATCAATTAGGTATCTCCCCAGTTTTCCTCAGGACTCTGTTCACACTGTCTGTATCCAAGTGTTTCTCTGTCAGGCACGCAACAGAGTTTCAAAACTCCAAATTTTAGGGACTCCCACAGCAGGAACCAGCACCATTCCTCTAGGGGAGGGTCTTGCCATGCTTCTGCCTTTCCCTAGACCCATTTCAGGAAAACAGTCACATGACTGCACAGCAGTTCACAGTTTATGGCAACACAGAGCAAAAAACTGGCCCCTAGACTTCCTGTTTTCAGGAGCTGGGAACCCTGTCACACTTGCACACACTTGTTCTTCTGACACCCTGGGGATCCTCAGACCATCTGTCACACTTGGGACTCTATCCCACTTTGCCACCTGACGACTTTTAAGCCAGGCATGTTGTCACTGTAGCAGACTTCCAACAGTTGCGATTTTACACTCCACTGCCTAAAATACTTTGCTCTAGCCTCCTTAAGCAGGCTCCCTCCCCAATGCTGTATGTTCAGCTGTATCACTCCAGATTCAAGTCTCCACACCTTCTACCTTCCAAATGGTGGTTTTTTTTCCACTTAGAAACTTGTTGCATGTGTTTTCTTGGAACTCTGATTGACATCTCAGATGTACAGAATGATTTGGTAACCAGTTGTATATGAGGGAAGAGACAAACTTAGGGTCTCCCTACTGCTCTGCCATCTTAAGTCTTCCTTGGCAGTCTATAGATAGACCACTAACTGCATAATCTATGAAAAAAATACAAAATTGTAATTTGATAAAATTTTTTAAAGTCTTTGTAAAATACACTGTTAAAATCAAGAGAAGTCAAAAATAAGAAAATGTTTCAAAACTGCATAGCTGATAAAAAAAAAAAACAACTGGTATACAAACTATACAAAGAGCCTCTAAAACTCAGGAGAAAGTAAGCAAACAACCCATTTTAAAATGGACAAATGACCTAAATGGACATCTCAGTAAAGAAGATATACAAACAGAAAATAAGCAAGTGAAAAGATATTAAACATAAGGTGTCTTTAGGAAACTGCAAATTAAACCAATAACTAGTTACCACTCTGCACCTATTAGAATGGCTAACTTTTTCCTTAAATACTGACAATACCAGTTGCTGGTGAGTATGCAGAACAGTCATATCTCTGGTACATTATTTTTGGGAATTTGAAATGGTTCAGCCACTTTGAAAGACATTTTTCTAATTTTTTTTTACAAAGCTAAACATAGTTTTACCCTATGATGCAGGCATCATGTTTCTAGGTATTTATCCAAATAATTTGAACACTATGTCCACAAAAAATTCAACATGCACTCTTTACAGCTCTTTTATCTATGATAGCTCCAAATTGGAAACAATTAAGATGTCTTTTAGTAGGTAAATGAACAAGCAAATGATGGTATAGCTACACAACTGAATTTTATTAAGAAGAAGAAGAAAGAAAAGAAGAAGAAGAAAGAAAGGAGGGGAAAGGTGGAGGGGGAAGAGGAATAATAATAATGAGGTACTAAAGCCACAAAAGACATGGCGGAAACTTAAGTTCACATTGCTAAGTAATGGAAGCCAGTGTGTAAAAACTACATAATGGACTACTTCATTTATAAGACATTCCATAAAAGAGAAAACTCTTTAGAGGCTAAAAAGCTCACTGGTTGCCAAGAATTCTGAAAGAGTGAAGGGGACGTTGAATTTGAGCAGCACAATTTGATTTTTATGGTTGTTAACATACTCTGTTTGATAATGTATTATAGGATATATGACACTACATATTGTGCATTTATGTTTATTGAACACTACAGCACAAAAAGTGAACCTTAATGAGTGCCAAATTTTTAAGAAACCACTTAGGAGATCAGGGGATCCCAGGATTGAAATCAAAATGTGGTAAAACAGCCTCATATATGTATTAAATAACTTCACTAAAGGGACTGTGGGGTAAAGTGGGGTACGTGCTGACCTAAGTAACTTTAGAAATGTGTGGACGCTGTAAGACTATGGCAAAAGAGACTATATTCTCACTGAGTCTACAGAAATGGGTCAACAATTCTAATAACACTACACATGAATACTGAATTAAATAGCTAAGTAAATGGATACCGAATGGTGATAGCCAGGTCCTTACTGTAGGAGTGGGAATTTATAGATAAGCAAGGGAAGAGACTAAAACGATCCATATAGTAAGAGATTAGAATTGGAGACATGAGTAGGAATTCATGTGTGTGTTCATATAGATATACATGATTCCATTTATGAATATCTATAAATACATACATAAATTATTATATACATACATATATGCCAAAGACGCACACTTATTTCCATTTTATGTCAGTTAAGAGGGCTAAAAGCAATGATACCCCAATAGCAGAGATACACTTAATGCCCAGATCTTGTTTTGTAATACCATTTCTCGATAAAGGAAGCCAGGGGCCCTTAGAGAAATTGTTGATTTTAGAACTGAGGCAGGAAATACACAAGGTAAATCTGGAACGCCTTGTAATGTCAGAAGTTAGCAAGTGCTCAAAACAAAACAAAAAGCCAACTACATGAGTATATGCATGAGTTAAAGGAATACAGGAATCCACTGAAAAAGTTGCCCAGTCTAATCACACACACACACACACACACACACACACACACACACACACACACACGACAAATTCCAATTGATGGATGTGCTAGAAAATACAAGTAAACCTCAAAACCATCAGTGTCACCAAAAACAAAGAAAAGCCTAAGAAAGTGTCACAGTCAAGAGAAGCCTAGAGAGACATGATGACAAAATGTAATGTGGTATCATGAATGGGATCTAGGATCACAAAAAGGACATTAAATAAAAACTAGGGAAATATAAAGTATGGACTTTTCAGTTAGTAATAATTTATCAGTACTGATTCATTAACTATAAGAAATGTGCCATTTTAATTTAAGGTGCTAATAATAGGGAAAACTGGCTGAGGAATATTATGGGAGCTTTTTGTACTATATTCACATTTTTTAAAATAAATCTCAAATTGTTACAAAATTAGAAGTATCTTTAAAGGTAAATAAATGAACCATTAACACCATATAGTTTCCTAAATTTTTGTTTACTTTTACTGACCTGTGATATAACCAAACCTGCAAACTCCTATTTTAGACCTTCTGAAGACCTCTTACAAGCATTCCCAATTTTGATACTAACATCCTCCGGTATACCTAAAATAGCTATTATTGTTATTGTCATTCTATAGAGTAGGAGAATAATGAGATATTCAGTTCTTTTCTTATAGGATTTCAACAAATCAGCCATAAAGATAGATTTGGACTCTATCCATTCTTCCTTTCATCACATCATTCTGTTACACACTTAGTCTCACACCAAAGTACTGACATAGTTATATATGCATCACCAGTACCTTACATGGAGTTTTATTAATAGACTTAATAAAGCATGTATACAGTAATCAGTGCTTTAGTTTTAGGTTTAAAGAAACTTATAACCTAAAAGTAGACTCAAAAATAATCTTTCCAGCTACATTTCACTTTGAGAGGAGGGAATGAAACTCAGAAAGGTAAACTAATTTGTAAATTTGTTGCACAACTAGTTAGTATCACACCAGAGCTGAAATCCCATTCTGATTCACATCTTTGGTTCTTCCTCCAATATGCAAGTTTACAGAATGTAATCCTGGAAAATTTTATTTGTGATGGAAGACTTATGAAGCTAACTGCTGTAAGAAGTGTAAGATTCTTAAATGTTAAAGGAAGGCCCTAAGCAGATGTTGCCTAAAGAGCAAGAAAATAAAAATTAATAAAACCAAGAAAGAACAGCTGTAGATAACTACTCCAGGGCATTAGGTTGAGCCATATGAAGTTGCTGGTTTTAAACCTTTTTATCTGTAAGTGGCCAGTTTCATGTGGTTTAGCTATAGTTCCTGGCAAATGGATTAGCATAGGATAATGCGGTAAAATCCAACCTACCTATCCTATTGTCTGAACATTAAAATGGCACCAACTGTATAAATCTTTACATATTAAAAATGGCATTTATATATTCATTTATTTAGTAAGTCTTTATTAAGCATTTTCTATGTAAGATATTGAGGTTTGTGTTTATCGGATTAAAAAGATGAATAAGATATAACCCTTGGGCTGAAGGAGAATATTAATCTGGTCAAGACTAAAATATGGGCATCAACATCATAAACAGTATCTCTTCTTTATTAATCAAATTGCAAGAGGAACTGTATTATATCCTTACATGGATATCTCATTTTAATACTCTGATCTTCAGATTCAACAAACACTTCATTTTTCAAGTGACAAAACTGAATCTCAGAAGGGTGGAAAGACTCAAGCAAGGCACAGAGTTTATAAATGCAGAGCCAGAGTCTGAGTTCAGGTCTACAGGCCTCTAAAGCCTAAAGTAAATCAGGTTGATTTTGTTGATAATACATTGCTGGAGAGGTTGTTGAAAGGTAAGATGATGCCTTCACACTACTCAGGAAAGTGTTGGTCAGTATCTTCTCAACCTGTGCATATGCATACTCTAGGTTTCAGAAATCCCACGGTATATTTTTCATCATCCATTTTACCATAGGTTTGTCAATTTTTTTGAAGATTTTATTTATTTGACAGAGAGAGAGGGAATATAAGCATGGGAAGGTGGGAGAGGGAGAAGAAGCTTTCCCGCTGAGCTGGGACCCTGATGCAGGGCTCACTCCCAAGACCCTCGGATTATGACCTGAGCTGAAGGCAGATGCTAACTGACAGAGCCACCTAGGAACCCCTAGGTTTCTCTATTTTTAAACAGGTTTTCGAAGAACCAATTTTTGAGTTTGCTTATCTTCTTTAGTTTATCTTTGTTTTTTCATCATATTTTGTTTTTGTACTTTTCTTTGGGCTTAATCTGTAATGCATTTATAAATGTTTTAAGTTGAATGTTTCCTTAAAGCTTTCAGTATTTCTTCCTAGCTAATATAAGCATTTGTAGCTAAAATTTTTCCTCAAAGTAATTTTCTGATTGTATCCACAAGTTTTGATACATACTATTTTTCCTAGTATTCAGTTGTGAACATTTCCTAGTTTATTTAGGAATAATTCTTTGGCTCCAGATTGATGTAGAAATGTGTTTTTAAATTTCCAACTGTTCAGAGATGTATTTTCATTTAAGCTGCTGTTGATTTTTTATTCAATTTGATCATGACCAAAGAATACAGACTAAATGGAAAAGCCTGATACAGAAGCAGTATAAAAACTCACATCCGCAATCACCTTTGGCTGACTGGTATCAGGAAGAAAGAATAGCCATCTATGGAAACTAAAAGGAGGTGTTAAACTGGGCAGAAAGCTCAGAAGTTGTTTGCTAGATTATCCAATTTCTGAATCAGAAGTCATGACAGAGCTTCAGTCTTAGCAGGAGTTCTCTTAAAAAGCAGAGGCCGATGGGCGCCTGGGTGGCTAGTGGGTTAAGCCTCTGCCTTCGGCTGAGGTCACGATCCCAGGGGCCTGGGATCCAGGCCCAAGTCGGGCTTTCAGCTCAGCAGGGAGACTTCTTCTTCCTCCCTCTCTCTGCCTACCTCTCTGCCTACTTGTGATCTCTCTCTCTCTCTCTCTCTCTCTCTCTCTCTCTCTCTCTCTGTCAAATAAATAAAATCTTAAAAGAAAAAAAAAGTGCTTATAGTTTATTTGGAATATGATCCCAAGGAGCAGGATACAGGAGAAGGAGAGTGAAAAAGGTAAATAATAAAAGGTGATACAGAAATGTGTACCCAGTTGGCCACTCCCAGGGCCTTTATAAGGTTCCTATAGGGACCTTCATGGGATTCCTCACAACTCTTGTGCACTATTGGAGGAAATTTAAGTTCTTACAGTCATTATGGAAAACAGTATAGGAATTCCTCAAAAAATTAAAAATAAAACTACCATAAAATCCAACAATCCCACTTATGCATATATATTCAAATGAAAGGAACTTAGGATATATAAAAGAGATAGCTGACCCCCCATGTTCACTGCACCACTATTCACAATAGCCAAGATATGGAAACAACACAACTTAAGTATCCATTGGTAGATGAATGGATAATGAAAATGTGAGATATATATCTAAATAAAATGGAATATTAATCACTCTTTTAAAAAGAAGGAAGTCTTGTCATTTGTGAGAACATGGATAAAACTAGAGAACATTACACAAAACGAAATACACTAGACACAGAAAGATAAATATTCTATGATCTCAGTTGTGTGTAGAATCTTAGAATGTCAAACTCAGAACCAGAGTAGGATGGCAGTTTTCAAGGGCTGAGGGAAGGGCGATGGGGAAATGCAGAAATGTTGGTCAAAGGGAATAAAATTTCAGTTATAAAATTAATAAGCTCTGGGGATCTAATGAACACATTGGTAACTACTGTTATTACTGTACTATATACTTGAAATTTGCTGAGAGTAGATCTTAAGTGTTGTCATCACACACACAGTGTTAACTATGTGAGGTGATGGATGTGTTGGTTAACTTGACTATGGTGATTGTTTTATAATGTATACATACATTAAAACATATTATATACTTTTAATAATTACATTGTATGACCTAAATCTGTACATTTCTATTTCTCAATCATTCTTTAATAAATCTGGAATAAAAACAAATACGTAAGCAAACAAATAAGAACCCTTCCTTGGGGCGGGGGCGCCTGAGTGGCTCAGTCATTAGGCGTCTTGCCTTCAGCTCAGGTCACCCATTGTGGATTCCCGGGATCGAGTCCTGGGATGGAGCCCCGCATTGGGGTCCCTGCTCAGTGGGAAGCCTGCTTCCCTGTCTCTCACTACCCCCGTTTGTGTTCCCTCTCTGTGTTTCTCTCTGTCAAATAAATAAATAAATAAAATCTTAAAAAAAAAAAAAAAAAACCTTCCTTGGAAAATTGTTTCAGAATTGTCCACCTTGGTAAACTAATGAGAAAGTATTCATCTACTGTTTATGCCAACCTTGGTCAAGGGTAGCCCCACCCTTCCAGTTTGCACATGCATGCAGAAGAGATCCTATGGCATTAGAGAAGGAAGTGAAGAACAGAAGGTATAGGTCTGATCCAAGGCACTGTCCCATTGCACCTGCCAAAGTCATGTCAAAAACCTCAAGGTATCAGTCTCCAAAGCATTGTAGGGTGAGAGGTGTGGCTGAGAGGATACTGAAGTGTCATAAAAGAGATGCCTAATATGCTCCTAAAGCTAACTAAATTTCACTTTGCTTTCCTTTGTCTGTTTTGGGGTCATGATTTCTCTGGCTCTTCTTGAGGAAAAAGGTTGCATAAGCTGAAGGATTCAAGTATATCTGAGTTCTCTGGAAATGCAGAAGACTTGAAAATTCAGATGTGATCCTGTCATCTTTCCATTATAAACCATGTAATAGTTTTCCATTTCTTTTGAAATAAAGACCAGAATCTTTTGGAGCCTTTTCACCTCAGCAAAACTTCATTTTATGCCTATCTTCCTGTCTCTCTGTGCTTCAACCATATTGGTCTTTCTCAAAAGCCATGCTACTTTCTCCCAAGGCCATTCATTCATACATGCTACTTTTTTCTGCCCCTTCTCCTATTTAATTTTCCTTTCAAATCTTATCTCACATGTCTAAGAATCACCTCTAAGAATTAATTGCTGTTTACAAAGATTCTTTTAGGTCCCTCTGTTGTTACATGCCTTCATGATATTTAACACTATTTGAAACTACGTTTATTTTCATGCTTATATGACCTATGCTGATCTAATCCATTAAACTAGAAACATCAAGGCAATAAGTGGGTATGTAATTCATCATAATCTACCTAATGTCTAAACTTAGTTACACAGACCTCAAAGGAACAGAAATGTTCATAGACGCAAAGGTTTCTCAGAAAATAATCTATCCTCCCCATCCTTACCGAGTATAATCTCAAATTCTTGGCCCTTACCATTCAATAATCCTAGGAAAATTGATATGTTCAAAATGCTTTCATTTTTTTCCCTGGAACAAATTTTGTTGATTAGTTCCTACCTCGAAAACTTTCTTACTATGTTTCCTCCATAGTTACTGTGTTTCCTCCATAGTTCTAACTATGGAGGAAAATCCCTCTATTTTCTACCCGTCAAAGTTCTTCCACATTTTGAGGACCAGCTCATGCTGCTCCTCTTGGACTCAGTAATTAATCTTCCCATAGAACTCCCAAATCCAACTTTATCTCTTCTGTGTTTTTAGTTTTTTGTTTTTTGTTTTTTGGATGTGAGTGTGTGTGTCTGTTTTGTGTGCATACCTCCAGAATGCTCATGAATAATGGACACATTTATTTTAGGACTTAGACCAGAGGTCTTCAGTCATCAATATGCAACTGAAGTCCATAGGTGCACTTTTTTTACTCGGACACAACCACTCTTTGATAAATGCCAATAACAGTTAAGAATTGCAGAAACATGTGATATAGAAAAGTAGAGATTAATCAAATACTATTTACTTATCTGAATTATATAAAATAAAGTCATCATAGTAAAGGTACCTACTAGAAAAAAATAGAGTCTCCAACATGTAGGGACATGTGTAGATCTCCAAAGCTTCACAGTTGCAGATGACAGCATCTGTATAAGCAAGAATCAAATGAGCGCTCTTGGGATCATAGCAATGACTTTTCACCGAATCACTGTATGTGCCAAGGACCACCTAATCTTGGCCTGGAACACCCATCAATCTCAAAGTTCTGCAATTCACAACATAAACATGGACTACACAATGTATAACCAAGCTCTCAAACACCATGTTCACATTTTTCAGGTTCGATCAGGATTGGTCTGATAACATTCCAGAACCTATGCTGCAGAAGTAGAAAAATAGCCTGCCAGACATCTTGGGAAATATAATGGGCTCTACTCATTCTATAGGTTAAATATTGCTTTGTTGATATTATTTTTTTAGTTTTCAATATCTAAAAATAAATAAAAACCCAGATTTTCTGTTTCTTCTAAAGAAGGCAACAGTGGAGACAGCTTCCCTGATGGCAATAAAGTAGCAACTGTATTCTTGAAAAGAAAAATGCATTCTGCCATTTATCCTATTTCCCACCAATTATTACATTTTCATGGACAGCTACATTCATTTCCATTACCTACCATGATGCTATAAGCGTCTGTCTTTTTGAATAATGATCTAAATTATAAGCTCTTTGTGGGCAGGGGCCTTGCCTCTCACTTAGTTCAGCTTTTTCCGCATCACCTAACACATGGTATTACCTATAAGCACTGAAAGGAGTAGACTGGTTTTAAGAGAAGTAGGCATGTAGTTTGAATCCTAGTTCTCCTTATTTGTAGTTTTATGGTCAGGGAACTGTTTTTTCATTTGTCAAGTAGAAACAGATGTAATACCCATTTGACAGGGTTATTGTGAATTAGATAACATTTTGCAAGATATCAGAAATGTAGTAGGCACTCAATAGAAATTCATTTATCATTTTTATTTCTACTTCATGGATTGTGGAATACATGCAAAGAAAAAAGGAGGCTAGGTCATTAGGCCAGCAAGAGACACATTAAACAGATGGCAAAACAACAAGGAGATGAGGCATGAGACAGCAATTTGAAGAAGTCAGGAACGGTGAAGTTTAATCAGTATGGAAATGTGAGCAAAAAAGGGCCTGTTTAATACATTTTCTTCTCCAATAATGAGGACACAAGCCACTCCTGTATACTGTACAGATTTCCTGGTTTTACACCAGGGCTGTTCTCACACTGTGCTAGCCTACAATTTAAATGGCAAATGAAAGTAAGGTCTAATACAGGAACACAGAGCCCACTAAGGCTAGTGTACTCTTACAGGCCAGGTAGGTCAACCATCTACAACATAAAGTGACTCACCATCCTTCATATCTGCTCCCTATGAGGACAGCAACTGCAAACACATAATTAGTTATCTATTAACACTCTTCCATGTAGCTTACACTGTTATATTGAGCACTTGCTATGAGTTAGACCCTATGTTAAATGCTTTAGATATTTTGCCACAACTAATTCTAAAGACTATAGAATAAATTGGAATATGTACTACTATTAGCCACCTTTATAAATAAGGAATCCAAGATTCATAGGAATTAAATAACTTGTTTTTTCTCAAATGGTTACTACATTTGAAGCCACAGTCTGAGTCAACAACTATCTAATTTCAGAATATTGTTCTTAACTACAAATGAAGAAGAAGAAGAAGGAGGAGGAGGAGGAGGAGGAGGAGGGGAAGGAGAAAGAGGAGGAAGGAAGGAAGGAAGGAAGGAAGGAAGGAAGGAAGGAAGGAAGGGAGGGAGGGAGGGAGGGAGGGAAGAAGGAAGAGGGGAGGGGAGGGGAGAGGAGAAGAAGAATTTTGTTTTGCATGGGAAAAAGACCCAGGGCACCCAAAGGCTAATTCTGGCTCTCTGAGAGTCACATAAATTTAAATTAACATTTTCTATTTTCAAGAATAGGCACGGAATACCAATAATTTTTAAGAACCAATAAAAATATATTTTTTAAAAAGCTTTGTTGTCATTGATGCCATCAGCATTGGTCATAACTATCATTATTGCTCAGTCAATTAATCACCGCCCTTGATTGGTTTGTGATCCACTAAGGGAGAAAAGGCATGGATAAAAATAAATGGCTATATGACTATCTTGTCTTCCATTGATATTAGTAGGTATACTGTTTTTGGTATCTGTTCTGTCCCCCTGCCCCTATGAAGGCTGATGAGAGAATCAGTTACCATAAAGCCATCTAAAATTGAAATCCAGTGCTTTTGTCCTTCTCTGCAACACTCCCACCAGTGTTCCTCCAATGATAACATTAATACTGCCAGAGAATATACTACCTGCTGATGCAGGCTAGCTATTCTGGAAATCTCTGACTTCTAGAAAGCATTTTTAAATTTGGAACAGAGCTTTTTCCCCATACCTCCATACACTGATCTCTGCTGTTTTCTAGGGAAAACAGAGATCAAATCCCACTAAACTGAAATGGAAAGAAGAGAAAATACATAAGCTTAAAAACAGAAGGGAGAAAAAAACACATAAGTAGAGAAACTAGAGTAATCCATATCAAACTTAACTATCTTTTGCAAGTCAACCAAGAGTACTATTGCATTATTAGTGGCCTTCTGTAGGCATTTGTTGGAGCAAGCAAACTGTTATTTACATAACCACCTGGAATTGCTCAATGTGTTACACCCATCGAAACTGAGTCTGCTATTCCATGTTTTTGGCAGCCTTTTGCAAGTGCAAGCCCTGATGTCCTCAACATTCAACTATGTTCCCTTCCTGAGCCACCTTGTAGTGAGCTCATCCATGGGTATTAATTCAGTAACAAGTAAATACTTACTGAGCATTGTGCCAGGTACCATGATATGTTTTGGCAATGAAGCAGTTAAAAAACAAAATTCTAGGTAATGATAGTGTTTACATTCTAGAGGATATATTATAAGTAATAAATATTGAATTTGATAAGTGTTATAAAGGAAAATAAAGCATGCAAGGGGATTGAGAGTGACTAGGATAGAAATACCATTTTACATAGTATAATCAAGAACTTCCCTTTGATGACATTGAAGCAAAGACTTGCAGAAAAAGCTCCTTGTATCTCTAGATAGAGGGAATAGTAATACATAGTTCCTGAGATAAAAGTGAGCTTATGTAGCAAAAAAAAAAAAAAAAAAAAAAAAAAAAAAAAAAAAAAAAAAAAAAAAAAAAAAAAAAAAAAAAAAAAAAAAAAGGGTGGGGCGGGGAGAAGGAGGAAGCCAAGAGTAGAGTGGTGAAAAATAGGAAGAGAAAGGTACGTGGGAGAGGGTAGGTAGGAGTGGAAATAAATCAGATAAGGTCTTACCATCGAGTACAGTTTTTTAAATTTTAAACTGAGAAGCTGCAGGAAGGTTGTAAGCCTAAGTGAACTGCTATGGCAGCTTGATAGAAATAACTAAAAAGAGAATGAATAAAAGTAGGGATTTCAGTTAAGAAGAAGAACCAAATAAAAGTTGTGACTTGAACCGTGAGAGGAATACAGGAGGTGATGGCAAATGATTAGATTTGAGATTTGGTAAAATCTGGTTTGTTTTAAACCAGAAACAAGAGCAGTTACTGATAGATTAGAGATTGTATTAGTCTGTTAGGGTTGCCTTAACAAAACACCATAGACTGGGTGGTAAATAGCCAAAATCCAATGTCTCACAGATCTGGAGGCTAGAACTCCAAGATCAAGGTATTGGCAGGACTGGTTTCTTCTGATGTTTCTCTCCTTGGCTTGCAAGTAGGCATCTTCTTTTCCCTGTGCCTTCACATAGTCCTTCTGCTCTATGTATCTGTGTCCAACTCTCCTCTTCTTATAAGGACAATAGTCATATTGAATTAAGACCCACACCCAGGACCTCATTTTACCTCAGTTACCTCTTTGAATAAGGCCTCATCTCCAAATACCATCATATTCTGAGGTATTGTGGGTTACGGCTTCAACATATGAATTCACAGGGCCACAATTCAGCCCATAAAAGATGTAGACGGTCAAAGGAAGAGAAGTTTCCAGAATGACCTTACATTTTTTTTTCTATCCTGAAGACTGAAATTCCAGTTACCACTTATTGAAAAGGGGAGACCAAGAGAATAGGAGTTTTGAAGATAAAAATCATCCAGGTGGCCCATCTAGTAAGCTGTTGGATAGGACACTAGAATTCAAAAAAAAGTCAAAGATCCTGGGCTGTTTGTCAACAAATATAGGGCAGGAAAACATGGGATGATTCAGGGGATCCTAGAAGGCTCAGTTGATTAAACCACTGCCTTCAGCTCAGGTCATGATCCTGGAGTCCCAGGATCGAGTCCCACATCAGGCTCCCAGCTCCACAGGGAATCTGCTTCTCCCCTTGACCTTCTCTTGTCTCATTCTCTCTCTCACTCACTCTCTCTCTCTCAAATACATGAATAAAATATTTTTTAAAAACAGGGGGTGACTACTGAGATAGGAGAGCCCAAAGATGTACCTGTGAAAGATAGTGAATAAAATGTTTCAAGTAGGAGGAAAATACCAAATGTGTCAAAGTGTGAAAATAAGACGAGTAACAAGACCACTGGCTTTTTCCACCTGAAAGTTATTAGTGACTTCAACTAAAGTGATATTGGTAACATAGTAGAGATGAAATCTTAACTCCCAACATATAACAGGTGGTTTTTGCATTATTTCTGCTACTTTATTCCCAGCATCTAGAGCAGGTAGAGTGGACAGCAATTACCTGGATATAAACCTGGATCCAATTGTCTTCTGACTCTATAATAAGAAACTCCAATTCCTCCACTTGATTAAGAATCTGATAGTTCACCTACCTCTTGCCACTTTATTCTTACCAGGAGACAAGTCATAAGTCTTCTATCCATTCAGACCAAGAATCCTAGATGCCTACCTAGAAATACTTGTTGCCATTTTAAATACCCTCTCCTAGCCAATATGTATTGTTAGCTGAGCTGATACCTCTGGGGAATTACCTAAAAGGCTTGCCACCAGAAAATGATTCTAGATACAACAGAAGATTACATATCTAGGAGGCTACCCACCAGAATAACTCAAGCTACAAATTCTTCTAACAGAGATCCTGTTTTTGCAATCATCCATTTTATAAGTTGAAGCATTTTTAGAACTAAAGCATTCTATTCCACACTGTATGGTATGTAGAAAGGTTATATCTACTAGGCATGTTAATGGCATGGTGGTTATCTATTACATGGCTATGGTGGCGTGTTTCAGAATAGATGGTAACAATGATTTCACACTGATACATACTAATTGTGGTTACTGTTAGCCATTTTTGCCAGTTAAATTTATGTTTGAGACTATATTGCAGTCATGTAAGCATAAACAAACTACACGAATTTTGGACAAGCTGAGTTTATGCAAATACAATCTGGCAGGGGGAGAGTTATCTTTTTCTTCTCTACTGCCCAGTCAGACATCCTCTGTAGGCCTATCTCATAACTTCTCTTCAGATGTCATTTGCAAATCACAAGTTAGTCATCATTAAGTTAGCCATATGTCCAATCAGGTGTAAGAATAAAACGAATAATATCTAGACTTAAAGGTGAAATTCCTGCCCTCTCCCAGCTTAGACTAAAAGGTGTTTTCAACCACTTCTGTGCTTTTACTCTTTTTTCCCTACTTACCAGGTTGCTTCAGTATCTACAGGGTTGAACACAGGGGAGGTAGATAAGTTTTAAAGGCAGAAAGGTCTTAGCTTACTGGCCTACCATATGCTTACATCTGTACTCTCTGGACTTGAGATAATCAAGAAGATTCATTCTCTCATAGAATGCTTTCATAGGTTCTTTGGAAAATCCCCTTGAATCAAACGCTGAGGTCTTTTTCTAAAGTTCCCTAACATGGACAATACATCCTTTTTCAATCTCTAGGTATACATGGAAATTTCCACAAATAATCTCTTTTATCTTTTACTTGGTGTCCCACCATCCCACCAAGGTACTCATCGGACAGTATCCCTTTAACATAGCCTCAAGTTCCATTTCTCCCCCCTCCAACACACACACACACACACACACACACACACACACACAACCCTTGTTCCTCACAAAGCACACCTTGACTCAGCACAGGCACTTCTAAAACGCAGCCACCAATCCTACCTCTAGAGTCAAACATGCAGCCCCAGCCACACCCTTTCACTTTGAGACATCACAAGCATGAGTCCAGTACCAGACTATGCATCTTAACAGACTCTAGGGGCACAGGATCAAGTACTCCAAGTGGCGTCCTTGAAGCCCATTTCATGTGGCAAAAAGGAGGAGCTACTGACAACATTGCTCATGAGTCTATAAGAATCACAGTACACTAACAACACACTAGAAAGTACAGCTTGAATTCCTATCTACCCTAAGTCTCTCCAAAGTCTTAAATAACTGAGGTGGGAGGTAAACTAAAAGTTAAAAAACAGTTCTTGATTGCTTGCTTTCTAAATCCCATTCAGGTAGATTTGTACCTCACTTTGGAATGTGGTAGTATTTGTCATCCATTTTCTTGAGCTTTCCACTAATAATGACAGAAAAAGATGTATTTTAATATCTTGCTACATTAGCATATAAATATGTTGCATAATAAAAACATTTTCTTTGGGGAATTTACATATTTAAACTCTAAAAAAACTGTTCAGTCCAGATGATCACATCAAAGATATGCTAGGTAAAGAAACTTCTATTTGGCATTAAAATGTGACAATAGAAAACTGGTCAACAAAACTGAATGAAGTAGATAAACATTCAACAATAAAGATGAATACCAAGAGTACTATGCTGAGAAAGGAAGCTAAATATAAAAGAGTGCATAGTTATGATTCCATTTAGATGAAACTCTAGCTAAGACAAAGTGGTACCTTAGAAAATATGGGTAGGTTCACTAGAATGAGACACAGGAATTTCAGAGGTGACAAAAATATTTGTGGTGAATATATGGATATGTGAGGGTATCAATTTGTCAAAACTCATCAAAATGTATACTTTAAATGGCTCTTTAAAATTTTATATAAATACATATAAAAATTAGATGTGAAAACTACACACCTGAACTGTACCATATTTCCCCTTATAGAATTGCTTTCATTGAATTGTTCTTATTTTTATGTTGTCATAAAGCCCCCAAAAGATATAGTAATAAGTAGCCTCACCAACACAAGCTATATTTTCTGGAGGGATGCTTTTAAGTGAGTGCTCATCATTCCTTCTGTGAAAATAAACAGCAACAAAAATATTCATTAATATGTGAGCTACTTGCAAACAATGTGCTTATTTTCATCCTTTGGACACTAAATCACATAAAAGATTATTTTTTCCTCTCTAAGGTTACTTCCACCAAACTCAAAACTCTGAAACCTCTGGGTCTCATGGCATGCTTTCTGTATATTAACACAGCCTGTAGTTCTCTTATTCTTTCTCATTAAGATTAAAGTATCCTGCATTGGCATTGATTTATTACTACTCAAAGGAATGAAGAAAGTAAAGTGAAATGCAGATTCATGAAAACATCTGTCAACTAAAGAGAGAAGACTATAAAAGACTGTAAAAGCAGCCATACCAATAATCAAACCCCAAATGCTAAAGACCTGCCCAATCCCTTTAGAAACACACAAGACATAAAAATTCATCATAGAATTCAGGCACACAGAAAACAGAATCTGTTTTATGCCAGGACTATTGCTCAGCAGTCTGAGCCTTGAGGTCAAGGGGAGACAATCTAAGGAAATCATCCTACTAGGAAGACTGAATCTTGTCTTGCAAAGGAAAGAATTACCAGAAAGCAACTTCAATTTTATTAACTGGAAGAAGGATTAAAATGCCCAATTCACCATGTTTTTTAAAGTATTAATTAAAATATTGTATGTATGAGGGAGCCAGCTAGTGTTGGTGTTGAAAACAAAAAAAAAGTTGATGAAAACTTAATTATATAAGTAGTAGCTAAGAATATAATGGCTGGTGGTTTATTATTGAGGAAAGAGTAAAGCAAGAAGAGTGTGCATACCACATACAGCTGCTTATCAAACAATGAGGGACTGAAATGAAAAAACAGCATACAACTATTTCAGTATTTTCCTCCTTCTGGCAATTTCTGATTGTTATTGTACTCATTCCTTTCACAGCTGTTCTCAAGTTCACTAGCTATCTTGTTGTGTTTTATCCTGTCTACATGTTTCTCACATCCTCTTCCATCTCCCCTTCTCAAGCATTCCCAGTAGAATCCCATATAACAAGCAACATTCTCTTCACATTTTCCTTTTATTTCTAGTTTTCTCCCAGCATGTCTTCACAGGGAGGGAGACAACATTACCAAGACTTTCTTCAGCTTGAGTAAGGGAAACTGCTAAGCAAGCTCCAATTTTTCTCTCTAGGTCCACAGGTGGTAAAGCCTTTATGTTCATCTACTGGCTCATTTGACAAGGAATAACTGAACATCTTCTATGTGCTGACTGCTGTGTAACCAATGGTTGCAAAGTGAGTTCACAAACAATACCTCAAGAGTCCTCAGCATCATCTTGAAGTGGCCTTATCTGTGTCTCCATTTCACACGAGGAAAACCAACTGGGACCACATGAGGCAGGGTGACATTTCCAACCTAAAGACTGGACTCTGATCTGTCACCCTCTGCAGCATGGCAGTTCTTCTGTAACAACATAACTAATCCCTGGGTGTATTAAAATAGACTTCATTAAAAAATTAAAAACATGTCATGAAGTAAGGTGGGGAGGAAGAAAAGCAAGAAGGAAAAACAGCAGAAACAAAGAGCTATAACAATATTTGAGAATAGTGGGCTGTAGGAGAACATGGAAGCCAGGTTACCTCAGGATAAATGTCCGTATTAGTGCTATGCTACCTTGAGTCCACATGAAGATGTACAGTATGAACCTGGAACTCCTCCACTTTAAGCCTGGACCCTCAGTGAGGGCTAGTGCAGTCCTAAATCATCAATGCCTCCCAGTTTCCAACAGAAACAAATGCAGTCCTCTGAAGGAAAACATCATGAGTTTAACACCCTTGGGGCACTCAATTTAAACTGAACCCAAAAATATTGACAAACACAAAAGGAAACAAACCACCATATGATTCGGGAGAAACAACAAATAATTTTCTTAGATGATCAAAGACCTCAGATATGATATTTAACAGTACATTCAATATTTAAAGAAAAAGTTAAGGTAGAATTATGAAATTAGAAAATAAAAACCATTAAGACACTCGGGACAAAAAAAAAGGAGCAGGAGGAGGAGGTGGAGGAGGAGAAAGAAAGAAAGAAGAGGAGGAGAAGAAGCATCAGCAGCAGAGGTAATACTGTAGTACTGAAAGGTCAAAGAAGTGATAAGGGAGGACATACTCACAAGAGGCAATGGAATGCCCACAACTGAGGCAGAGAAGTAGGTGGCACAGAGGTAGCAAGGAAGGAGGGATTATCACAAAAGTCACAGCAAGCCCAGTAGCCTACAGAATGTATTGTATAGTGCAGATATCCCATTGAAAAATTCTTCCAACTTCTGTATATTTAACAATGTCTATATCTCACTTTCATTTTTCAAAAAAGTTTTCCTTGAATATAGAATTTTAAATTAACAATTTTTTTTCAGCCTTGCACTGATGTCATCTCATTGTCCTCTGTAATTTAATTCTTCTTTTAAGAAACCAGGTATCATTCAGATTGTTGTTCCCTTATGTATAAAGTTTCATTTTTGTCTGGCAGTACTTAAGATATGTTCTTTACCTTTGATTTTTAACTGTTGGATTACTATATGGTTTTATCTGCATGTACCCTGGTTATTTTTCACAAAATTTCCTGAAGTTTTGCTCATTTTCATTTTTTAAATAAAATTTGTCAGATGTCTAGTGAATAAATTTTCAAATAAGTTGTCCTTCCAATTCTACTCTTAGGTAATAACCCAAGGGAATTACAACACAGCTTCACACACACACAAAAAAAATACCACACAGTATACAATAAGCGTTATACTCGCAAAGATCTGGAAATAATCCAGATGTCCATTACCAAGTAAATGGAAGAACACTCTGTTGCATGTTCAAACAATTGAATGCACTCAAAATAAAAAGGAACGAAGTACTGATATAGTAATATGCATTAATTTGAAAAATATTAAGTTCAGTTTAAGTAGCCACATATAAAATAATGTACTCAGTATGACACTATTTATATAAAATTTTAAAGAGCAGATCCGATAAAACTAAGCTTTGGCTATAGATACTGGAACAGTGTGGCCTGGTAAGGGGAATATTAACTGGGAGGAGGCAAAACAGATTTTAAAATTTAGTGGGGTATGAAAATATTTTATATCCCAACTGGGGTGTTTATTACACAATAGTATATATCTGTCAAAACTCATCAAATAATCAACTTCTTTAGGTTATACTTTGGTAAGGTACTTGTATGTACTTCCACCCCCCAAAATTAATGGGAAGGCCAAACAATTAATTAAACATGTCTAAAGAGAGAAGTTGAGAAATGGAAACTAAATCAGAAGAAATTATACAAAGTGAAGCACGGAAAGAGCAAGGAAAAGTAAACTATAATAGAAAAAGACAGGGAAGACATTTTCTTTTTCTGTTAATTTCACAGACCAGAGTTTGTATCAACATTTTGCAAACAATCAGAAATTCAGGTTAAAACACTTTAAATATCTTCATAAAATAATACAGAGGTGACAAGAGGTTATGAATCATTACAGTGAAATCTATGCACAGGCAGGAATCCAATGAGATGAGTAGAGAACTGAACCACTTTAGTTCTGAGGGTTTTTCCCAAACTTATAAAAGGCTTAGATTTTGAGAGTCTCCTAGGACTTAAGTTACCATAATAAAAGCTCAAGAGCAATAAAATCTGTGCCTGAAGGGATAATTAGCTTAGGTAAGAATGACCTAAATAAACCATCCAACCCTATCCCAGTCCTAGGCTAGTGCAAGGTAACACGCTTTGGCTTTGACCTTGAGGAAGGGAGATGCTGTATGGAAATAATGCCACAAGAACTTTAGGCTGTAAGCCTATTTGTGGCTAAAATTCTTACTCTCTTTGTAGTTCTGAAAACTTCAAATAGAACCAAGGTAAAATTGATTCTTGATTTTAGAAAGACCCCTTGATGACTGGGATTAGCCACCTCAAAGACTATGGGGAGAAAAGCGGCTCATCCTAAACCTCAAAGAAGACCCACAAATAATTTTCTATGGATACTAAACATTTCACAGTCAAATATGAGCCCAGAAGAAAACAAGGCACTATGAGGAGTATCATCCACTAAATGTATTAAAAATAAACCAGTAGAAACAAACTCATATGAACTTCAGAAAATTTTGGTAATTTTGCGACTATCAACTCTAAGTTCTTTCAAATACATTATATAGCAAGGATGTACAGAAATTAAAACCCTTGTAAATAGGGGAGCCATTGTAGAAAGTGTTGGGCAGTTCCTCAATAAATTAAGCAGAGAACCAACAAATTATTTCATCTACTTGACCAACTCTTTTTTCTTCAAACCCACTCCAGCCCACTAATCTATCATATATATTGGGCATATTTATCCTATGTATTTCAATGCTTGGTGTTTGGCCATTCAAATGACCAGATTTTAGCTCAGGAGGATGTGGGATTCAATCCTAGATCTGCTACTTTTTAGATTTGTGATACTGACCCAATCAACTAATTACTTTTAGGTTCAGTTTTTCAATCTCTTAACTGGTTATAATATCAACCTTGTAGGGACTAGTGATAATTAGGGATTATTTTTGTGCCAAACATCAGCTAAAGTTCTAAGGACCATGGGTAAGATAACAAACGCCTTTAATAAACTAAAACATCAAATATATTTTACTTGCCTCCATGTATATTTTCTTTAAGATCTCATAGATTGTCTCTATAATTCTATTTCTAGCTTCTAGTACAGGATCTGGAATATATTAGGTTTAACTATATGTCTATAAGTATCAGTAGGGATCATCTTAGTACAACTAAAATTCTGACTCATGAAACTACTATAGGCTTTATTTTGTCATCAGTAAGACACTGGATGGAAACCACTCATCAGCAGGACAACATCAGGCATTCCTCTTCAGTAGGACTCCCTATAATGGTCTAGCACATCAGTGTACACATCTCTCAGGGAGGTATCTATTTCTCATGTGACTTCTCAGATGCAAGGAGATGAAATTCACATCAGACAGGTTTATAACTTCTCCATTTATACTGAGCAAATTGCCTCTAAAATTTGCTGGCTTAAAACAACAAATCTTCTCCCACTCCTTAATTCAACATTTTCTATAGCTCAGAAATCTGGGTGCAATTTAGCAATCTGGGTCTTCTGGCTCAGGATTTATCCCAAGGCTCTAATCAAAGCTGCCATGCAGTCATCTCTAGACTTAACCTGGGGAGTATTCACTTATAAGGTCATTAGTTTGTAACGTGGCAGAGTTCAGTTTATCTGTGGTTTTTGGACTGAGGCATCAATTCCTTTCTGGCTATTGGCCTGATGCTTCCCTCAACTCCTGGCTTTGGCCTATAACACAGCATCCAGACTTCTATAAAGCACAAAAGCAGAGGCTGAACAACAACAACAAAAGAGTCTTTTTGTAACCAATCTTGGAATCGACATTCCATTAATTTTGCTATATTCTATTTGTTAGAAGTGAGTCACTAAGACCAGCCAAAAATCAAGTGGAAGAAAAATTACACAGGACATAAATAGCAAAGTAAAGCACTACTGGAATCCAGTTTGGAAGCTATCTACTATAGGCACCGTGGGAAGCAAAGTAACTTACATGGCTCATTTCCAACAAGAGTCAGTAGTTTTTATAACAAAACTGTAAGTGTAACTTCCAGGTTTCCCTCAGGGATAAGGCAATTACAAGTTACTATACTCAGGAAGTCTAAGTTATGGAGTTTGTATGAGGCATTTATAATTTTCACGTAGTTTATACACCTTTTTTAAAAAACAGTTTTATTATGACTGCCATATAAAAAGCTGTAAATATTTAACATGGAGAATTTGAAATGCATGGATATAAGTATATAACTATGTAACCATCCTCACAATCAATATCATAAAATTATGTCACTTCTAAATCTTCCTCCTGCCCCTTTTGTTTTCTTTCCTTTGTGGGAAGAACATGTAATATAAGGTCTACCCACTAAATGAATTTTTAAATATACAATACAGTTCTTTTAATTATAGTCCCTATTTGTACAAATTTCTAGGACTTATGTATTTTACAGAACTGAAACTTTGGACGCTTGACCAATACCACCCCACAACTCCCTTCCCTTTGCTGCTGGCAATCTCCATTCTATTCTCTGTCACTCTGTGTCTGACTACTTTGGATGCAATCCCTATCAAAAGTACAGTGGCATTTGTTACAGAAATAGAAAAAATAATCCCAAAATTCATATGGAACCACAAAAGACCCCACACAGCCAAAGCAATTTTGAACAAGAGGAATAATGCTGAATATACCACATTCCCTAGTTTCAAAACATATTACAAAGTTACAGTAAGTGACGGAATATATTAGTGGCATAAAAACAGACATATAAACAAATGGACTAGAGAACCCAGAAATAAACCCACACATATACAGTCAACTTATCTTTGACAGGGACACCAATAATATACCATGGAGAAATGACAGTCACTTCAAGAAATGATATTGTTTCCATATGCAAAAGAATGAAATTGTACTACTACACCATACACAAAAATGAACTCAAACTGGATTAAAGACTTAAATATAAAACCTGAAATAACAAAACTCTTTGAAGAAAAAAAGGGGAGAACACTTCTAAAGATTGGACTGGACAATGCTTTTTTTGGATATAACAGCAAAAGCAACAAAAGCACAAATAGACAAGTGAGACTACATCACACTAGAAGGCTTCTGCACAGCAAAGAAAGCAATTAACAAAATGAAAACACAACCTACAGAAGAGAAGAAAGTACTGTAGACCATATATAGATTGATACCCAAAATATATGAAGAAATCACACAACTTTGTAACAACAAAAAAAATCTGATTTTTAAAATAAGCAAAAGACCTGAACAGACATTTCTCCAAAGAAGATAAACAGACAGTATATGAAAAGGTGTTCATTCAGTTTTATGCAACTAATTGAATGCAACTAATGAATTGTTTAACACTACATGAAAAACTAATTATGTTGGCTAACTGAACATAATAAAAAATTTAAAAAGAAAATAAAAAATAAATAGAAAATGTATTCAGTATCATAATGCAAATGACAAGGTGATATCACTTCACACCTATTAAGATGGCTATTAAAAAAAATGTTGCCAAATTTGTGAAAAGAGAACTCTTACATGGTTGGTGGGGATGTAAATGGATGCCACCACTATAGAAGTCAATATGGAAGTTCCTCAAAAAATTAAAAGTTAAAAATTAAATTACCATGGCACCTGGGTGGCTGAGTTGTTAAGCACCTGCCTTCAGCTCATGTCATGATCCCGGGGTCCTGGGATCAAACCCCACATCAGGCTCCCTGCTCCGTGGGAAGCCTGCTTCTCCCTCTCTCACTCCCCCTGCTTGTGTTCCCTCTCTAGCTGTGTTTCTCTCTGTCAAATAAATAAAATCTTTAAAAAAAATTAAACTACCATTTGATCCAGCAATCCTATTTCTGGGTATGTATGCAAAAGAACTGAAATATAAATCCCAAAGAAGTATCTGTACTCCCGTGTTTACTAAAATATTATCCACAATGAACTAGTTATGGAAACAACCTAAATGTTTATTAAGGGTTATACGGATAAAGAAAATGTGGTATATACATAAATTAGAATATAATTCATCCTTTAAAAAGAAGGAAATCCTGCCATTTGCACAATATAGTGTGGATGCACCTAGAGGGGATTCTGCTAAATAAATAAGCCAGACACATAAGACAGGCAAACATTGCACCATCTCACTTATATGTGGGATCTAAAATACTTTCATTAATTTAATTGCAACATTCAAAAATCCTCAACACAGCAATGTAATTTGGGAATATCATTAATATTCTATCCTTACCACATTGTCAGAATAGAAATAAGAAGTTTAAGAAAGGCCAAATTCTCTTTTCCACAATATGAAGTTACTATTTTTTTTAAGTCAAGAATGACCAAATACTAGAAGATGTATATGGCTTTACCTAATATTATGTGTTTAATAAATATATAGATATCAAATTTAATTTAACTGAATGGAACTCACAAACACAAGGTTGGGATAGTTAGATATCAAACAATGTGAATCTAGAAAACAGAACAGAGCAGCGGCCAAAAAAGATCTGGCCTAAGCTAGTTAGCACCGTGAACGTATGGCACGCTGAAGATGGTTGGAAGAGATGTGCCACAATAGGGGACAGGTAT
The DNA here is from genome assembly GCA_004023965.1 of Spilogale gracilis. NCBI lineage: Eukaryota > Metazoa > Chordata > Mammalia > Carnivora > Mephitidae > Spilogale > Spilogale gracilis. The sequence goes on from PITA01010113.1 coordinate 51,820, forward strand.
CACATTCAGGAAAAAATAATTATTAAACAACTACTTATTACTGTGGCAGGCCCCATTTCAGTTCAGGTCACTTAAACAAAAGGGTTTAAACACTGATAAGATACTATGAAGTGTTGTAAGAGCTAGAAATAGACATGTATGATCATGTTCCCTGATCTTAATAAACCCATGTACTCACATTTATTGCATGTCTACTATATGCAGACATTATCCTTGTAACTAAAGAGAAAAAGATGAAGGAGATACCATCTCTGTATTCAAGGCAATTGTGAACAAATGGAAATAGACATAAAAACTATCATTTAACATACAAGGCAGAGAGCAGAAGAGATGAAGATGAAGAAGCAAGAGGGGACCAAATAATAGAGAGCTTTGTAAATCATTTTAAGGAAGTTGATGAAAAGTCCTAGAAGGTTTTCATTTGGGCAATGGCGTAATAAGAAATACAATCTTTGCAGCTGTGTGCAAGATGGCATTTTTGAAGTGGGAGTGGAGACAGAAAGAAAAGACTTTGCAGAGAGGAAGAGGATCTGAATTAAGGCAATGGCAAAAGAATATTTTACTTCAGCTTCTGCTCACAGAGATACCCCAATCAACCCATGCCACCATTACCCCGATTCATTTGATACAAACAAAGATTACTGCCTTAGCTCTCTCCATGCTGTCCCCATGACTACTTCCCCATTCATGGCAAAATCCCATCATATGATTAATTTAGAAAGACATTTTTCCCAGTGCCTGGTAAACATTAGATACCCAAGACATTTGCTTTTGCTTGACCACATAAATCAGGGAAGCTGCTACAGAGTGGACACATGCCTTGCCTTCTGTTTTATTGGCTTCCTCCTAACTTGGCAAAAGTCTGTGGCCTTGAAAAGAAGGGACTTAGGCTAAAAAACACTGCAGAGCATCTGTGCTGTGTGTACATAGCACTGTTTTGAAATCTCCTGTCCCTGCTTCAAAGAGCTTGACAGCAGCTAGAACCAACTGTTTGGTTAATGAAACCACAAAGGCTAAAAAAAAAAAAAAAATACAATAATAACCCATAACTTCCTTTCTAAATATTCACAATGTTCAGAACTCAGAACTCAGTTTCATTGACTATAAGTCCTTTCATTATCTAATTATTTAAGTACCTACTAGGTACTAGGGCAAGAAGATAAATATAGGTCTTACCTTATGTGGGTACAGATTTTCATAAGAAAATAGATAAAAAATAGATGATAGATAAATGATAGATAATAGATATCTTGTCAATATAGCAGATTCTAAGACAAAAAGAATAAAAAGTTTTTTCAGAGAAGAGAGAAAGTCTGTATCATCAACCTCTACCTGGAGCACAGGTGTGGCCTTATAGGAGAGAGGCTATCAGAGCTGGGTATTTAAAGACGAAGAGTACAACAGGAGAAAATGGGAGGAAATTCCAAATTTCTTGAACAAGAGGCAACATTACATAGGTATACAAGAACACACAACTGGAATTAAGGAGACTGCAGGCCAGACAGTAAGCAATGATAAATTAATCAAGGTAATACCCTCCCTTCTTAAATTCCAAAGGCTTCCCCATATGCTTATTATGAAGAAGAGATAGTTTGGATGTGTACTTTCCATTTATGGTCAGCCTATATCTACAATGTATACTGTTTTAGTTGCTTCTGTATTTTCATCCTATTTCTGGCTCTCCTACTATTTGTTAGCTACGCAGAGATCCCAAGATAGAAGAATACAAAAATTTTACCTTCTCTTTCTATCAAATAGTGACTGAGAAATATCACATATTTTTCAGAGAAAATAGAGTCTGTTGCTCTAGGTGAATAGTGCATTAAATTGGAATGTAATACAAGAAGTTTCATCATACACTCAGTATCTTTTATTTTCACTGCATGCAATGATTAACATTTCTTTATCCTCGATGTAGAAAGTATAATAAAATCTATGGCACATATTTGGCCAACACAAAAGGCTCCTACAGTGTGGGCAGTACGGGATCTGCAACATAAGCCTCCAAATAGGTCTTTGAGTCAAGCTACAGATGGTATGACAGCTCCAGCGCCATCAACTGATCAGCCATGTCCTGAATATAAAGTGTAGATAACTGTCTCTGGTAATGACCAGAGAATCGTTCTTTGATATTCAAATATACTACAACCTACTTAACAGTATGGTCATCCAGTACTTCATAAATATGACATGCAAATTTTGTTATTAAAAATTTCCAAATCAGTAGTCATTATTTTATCACTATGAAAACAACTGAAAATTATCCAGGTACTTGGAAAGAGAAAAATATTCAAGAATGCCAAGGATCCCATACTCCAAAGTGAGGAGATAGGACACACTGAAACATTAAAAAGTCAACTTCTTGGCATTTGCCCCTCACCCACATATAAGATACATAAAATAATGGTAAGGGAATTTTCCAGACACTTTTTTTCTTTAGTTATTTATTTTTTTTCAGTGTTCCAAGATTCATTGTTTAAGTTCCACACCCAGTGCTCCATGCAATACGTGCCCTCAGTGCCCACCACAGGCTCACCCATTCTCCCAACCTCTTCCCTCCAAAACACTCAGTTTGTTTCTGAGTCCACAGTCTCTCATGTTTCATCTCCCTCCCCAATGTGCCCTATTTCCCATTTCATTTCCTTCTCCTACTGTCCTCTATATTACTCCTTATGCACCACAAGTAAGTGAAACCATGTGATATTTGACTTTCTCTACTTGGCTTATTTCACTCAGCATAATCTCTTCCAATCCAGTTCATGTTGTTACAAAAGTCATCCTTTCTGATGGAGGCATAGTATTCCATTGTATATATGGACCATATCTTCTTTATCCATTCATCTGTTGAAGGGCACCTTGGCTCTTTCCACGGTTTGGCGATTGTGGATATTGCTGCTATGAACATTGGGGTACATATGGCCCTTCTTTTCACTACATCTGTATTTTTGGGTAAATACCCAGTACTGCAATTGCAGGGTCATAGGGTAGCTCTATTTTTAAATTTTTAAGCAACCTCCACACTGTTTTCCAAAGAGGCTGCACCAACTTGCATTCCCACCAACAGTGTAAGAGGGTTCCCCTTTCTCCACAGCCTCTAAAACACTTGTTGTTTCCTGTCTTGTTAATTTTGGCCATTCTGACTGGTGTAAGGGGGTATCTCAGTGTGGTTTTGATTTGAATTCCCCTGATTGCTAGTGATGATGAACATTTTTTCATGTGTCTGTTATCTATTTATATGTCTTCTATGGAGAAGTGCCTCTTTATGTCTCCCGCCCACTTTTTGATGTGATCATCTTCTTTTTGGATATTGAGTTTGAGTAGTTCTTTATAGATCTTGGATATCAGCCCTTTGTCTGTAGTGTCATTTGCAAATATCCTCTCCCATTCCATGGTTGCTTCTTTGTTTTGTTGACTGTTTCCTTTGCTGTGCAGAAGCTTTTTATTTTGATGAAATCCCAAAAGTTCCTTTTTGCTTTTGTCTCCTTTGTCTTTGGAGATGTGTCTTGAAAGAAGTTGCTGTGGCCAATGTCAAAGAGGTTACTGCCTATGTTCTCCTCTAGGATTTTGATAAATTCCTGCCTCATGTTGAGGTCTTTCATCCATTTCAAGTTTATCTTTATGTGTGGTATAAGAGAATGGTCTAGTTTCATTTTTCTATACATAACTGTCCAATTATCCCAGCAGACACTTTTTTTTAATTCAATAAGCCAACATAAAATACATCATTAGTTTCAGATGTAGGGTTCAATGATTCATCAATTGCACATAACACTCAGTGCTTATCACATCACGTGTTCTTGAAGGTAATCTGTACTTCAAGCATTTTCCCAAATTGTAGCTGGGGGAAATTTGCCTGGAGTGGTTGGCAGAGGGTACCCTACACTATCATTGATCATGCTCTCTGATGTATCTGTGGTTACCACCCCCTGGGAGAATCAAATGTGTGGTGATTGACTTCAAAGGAAAAGTTTAAGGGGAAAAAAACTTATGATGTCATCAATTAAAATAAAAAGATAAAGTAGAACCACTCCTAAAAATATAATGGAAATGTGCAGGTATTAGAGTTGATAAAGCAATGGACCCCATCTGGAGATGTGTGGGAAGAAAATAAAAATTGAGACTTTCAACTATAAAGACATGAAGGTGAAGAGTGACAACGAGAGCATAAGGAAATGATATCCTTTTATCAATCTGTTAAATGTGACTTTTCCTTCATCCCATTATTGCTTAGGACCTTGAAAGTAGAGAAAAATTCAAGAATGTGAAGTGTCTGCACACACTGCTTAGCAAGATGGCGGACCCCACATGCAGAACACACTATGAGATTATGAAATCAGTTCTGCTGATACTCACTTTTCATGCACATCCAAGCTGCATCACAGGTAAGATCAAAGAGAACGGTAACAAGTAAATAAATGTTTTCAGAGAATCCTTAGTATGCTCTTAGGGGTGGGAGCGGTTCAAATATAGAGAGGGAGGGACTTTTCAAAAATGAGGGGGGTTTCATGACACAGGGCTTGTCATATATCCTGGAATTTGAAGGACCTAGGGATTGATACCTGACTCAGGCCTGGAAAGTCCACACATGAGAGGTATTGGCTACAAGAGGGCTGCACTAAGAGGAACTACATTTCCCCTGAAAAGAGGGCAAAGGTATTACATAAAAGGAGGTTTGATATGCTCCCTGATGCTAGAGGAGAGAAATGACATAGCAGAGAGGTAAAATGCTGAAAAGAAGAGGACCAATAGGGATTCATACACAACCAGCATGAAGAGGAAAGAGACAGCAAGTGGGAGTCTCCAAAGAACACACAAAGCATATCATGAAAAAAAAAAAGAAAATAAGTATTTAGCCTCTTCCACAGTCACTTTGTCAGTTATCAATTCACTGCCTTTTTCCCCAAATGCAACCTTTCAATATATGTTCTATAATAAACAACCAATTCCCTTTAAGCATTTTCCTTTAAAGTGAGAACAAGGTTAAACTTTCTCACTACAGGGTGCTGGAGGGACACTGAAAGAGGAAGGACTATCCATGCAATTCTACCAAGAGTCAGGAGTTGACATTGTGGCTGTGAGGTCATCTAGTAGAGCACAGCCCCAGCCATGAGTGCAGTATTCAGTCCCTCTACCACCTTTCAGCCTCATCAGGTGACCACTTTTTTTTTGGGCGGGGGGTAGCCTTCTGTACCTGGAAACAAGAATCTCACTCAGCTTATGCAGTCTCACAGCCTTCTGCCTACACCTGCACTGGGACTCCCACCTACAAACCCACATTCCCAACTGTTGATCTCTTGCCATCCTGCTTGCACTTGATAAGGATGGTTCCCTATTGTTTACTAGCAACTCCCCACCAGCTCTAGACTAGCCAAACTAAGAGACTTCTCTACTTACTATGCAATAGGCTGAATCCCTCCTTCTGCAAGAAGGCCTAAACTCCTTCTTAGTTTGTCCTTCCTTGGATACTTACCCTCAGCCCTGGAGTACCATATATACCTCTATTATACTTAATAGTTCTTTATGTTTAACTTCCCCTGCTGAACCTACTGCATAGTTTCTATCTCCTGAATAGACCGAGAACACGACTGTCATTGGTACAATTGCATAGTTATACAAATCAAGTAAAACCTTCTGCATCCCATCTCTGCCCTCTTCCCAATCTCCTCCAACTTTGGAAACGATGGGTCAACTCAGTAGAAGGAGGTGGGAGGATGGTGGGAAGCAGAAGAGACAGCTGATGAAATAAAGAAAATAAGGTCGCTGACTCACTACAGCCTGATTCAATATAACTGTTAAATTATCTTATTCTGAGATAGAGATTTCACAGAACAATTAGAATTGTACTCTACTAGCCTGTAGGCCACTGTGTCACTTTCACCACTATGTCTTTCCAATTACCAGCAAAGAAGATTGTCAATTCTCAATCAATAATATATTTTTTAATACTGTTGAGAGAATTGTGATGGTCAAGGGCCATAGAAGGTAGAAAGAAAAGGTAACCAATATTTGATAAGAGAAGAGCAAATTTATTCAGAAAATACAAGTCTTATTTCACTCAGCATAAGCCAAGTAGAAAAAGTCAAGTATCACATGGTTTCACTTACTTGTGGTGCATAAGGGGTAATATAGAGGACAGTAGGAGAAGGAAAGTAAACGGGAAGTAGAGTAATTCAGGGAGAGAAACAAAACATGAGAGACTTTGGACACAGAAACAAACTGAGGGACTTGGAGGGAGGGGGTGGGGGGATGGGAGAGCCTGGTGGTGGTACTGAGGGTACCTATTGCATGGAGCACTGGGTGTGGGGCATGGGCAATGAAGTTTGGAACACTGAAAAAATAAAATAAATTTAAAGTAAAAAAAAAAAAAGAAAGAAAAAGAAAATACAAGTCTTAAATTGAACCAAATTCAAGCAAAATATTTTTTAACATTTCAACCCCAAAGTAAAAGAAGCCATTATATATATTTCTTCTGAGTATGAAATTTGTTAAGCAAAGGTCATCCCCTCAAAAAGGATCACAATATTTTGTTAGACAAGATCCTCATTCTTAGCCCCTTTACTGAAATGTTAATCCCCTCTGCAGCATCTCTGCAGCTTATTTTCAAACAACCAGGAACAGGGAACCCATCACCTCTCAAAAGGAGCTCATCCCAGTCTCAGAGAGCACAAATAACCAGAAAATGCCTCCTTTAATTCTGCCAGGGGAAACACAAAATGGTAAAGTCCCTTTTCCTCATGGCAGTCCTTAAATATTTAAGGGTGGTCATTATATTCCTAAAGAGTTTTCCTCTGGTTCAAGAGACAACATTTTATTCCTCATATGGCTTACTTAGTTTAGTGTTTTCTCACTGTCCTAATCACTCTTCTCTGAACACACACCAGTTATGTCTTTTTCATATTTCCTTCACGTGTAATGAAAACCTTACAGTACAGTTGGCACAGTATATAGCCACATGTTGGAAAAGAGTAAGACTATCATCTCTGAAGCTCAATATAATCTACTTTAGTGAGAGAAATCGAATCACTATTCCCACTCTACTAATGTTCCATGGGCAAGCTCATTAGTTTGGAGTGGTTTTAATTACCACAAGTACAATACCCTAGTGCCTGATCCATGTCACCAGCTCAGGCCTCTTCCCAAGTTCCTGATGCATTTACCATACTACCTACTCATCATCACTTCTGGTTATTCTAGACATGCTTCAAGCTCAATAGGCTAAACACTAAAATCTCGATTTTTCCCTAGAAATGTACTCCTCCCCCTTTATTCTCCATCTCAGTTGAGTGCTATCATCATTCCAGCCACACGAGCTAAAACACACCATGCACAGGCAAACATTAAACATATGTTTTCTCTTTGTCACTCTCTATATATCTCTAGTAAGTATTCCTTTCCACCCTCCCACACTGTTTCATTATCCATGATATTCTTCAAATTGTTTCCTCTGTCTCTCCTATTAACCCTCTACACCATTACTTCCTGATCTTCATTCAATACTTCATCGAGGCATCATCTCTTTCAGGAAGGTTAGGTGGAAAAAATCATAACCTTGGTTAAATCCAAGATGCAGAGAGACAGCTTGAGGGTTTATGGATACCACATCTCCTCCAAACCATCCTTCCCTGATAAACACAGTATTCACCTCTCTCACCTCACACTAAAATGCTTTTCATTTCTCTTTTAACCTTGGATAGATTCTTTTACCCTTCTTTTTTCAAGCACTTCTTAAGACTTCTCTTATGTTCCTTATTACTTCTTTTATCAAAAACAAAACAAAACAAAACACCACTGACTTCACAAAATTTGTCTCCCATCTATTTTCATGAATCAAAGAAAGTTCAACCATGGACAACTACATTCTCATTGAGATTCCTTCCTACTATCATGGGAACTGAGGTCCTGGACTATAGAGATTCCATAACACCTACTGTATGCATCAACTCATTTGGGCATCAAGGCAAGATTTAAAAATAACTCAGAGACACATAGTAGGTAGGTAGAAGGGCCCTTAGAGATCAATGACTCCAACTTGGGCCCTCTCTTGACATCTCAGGATCAGAACATGGACTTCAGAATGTGATTGTGTTAGTCTTGAGATCATTACTTATAACTGTTTCCTAGGAGAGTTCCTCAGCTTCTCTAAGATTCAGTTTCCTCATCTACAAAATTAGGATAATAACAGTACCTCCTAAGATCTTAATGGTGATTAAATGTGATATAAAGTACTAGTGCAGAGCTCAAAGCTATTAACTATCAGAAATACTCCAAATCAGGAAGCTAATTGGGCATTAAGATGGGACTTAATCTCAAATTTTCTTGCTGATATTCACACCATCTTTAGAAATATATGATCAATTCTGAGAAAAAAAGATAAGTGGCCAGAAAAGGGTATTGGACCCTTTTGTTTTTCCTTTGCATGATTTTTTCAGTTACAATTTAAAAGATTCATCAAAGTTTTCCGAGGAAATTTCCCAGTCAAAACATGGTCTTGGGCTATAAAATGTGGCATATACAGTCCATAGTCCATCAAATTGTGACATGGAATGAATCTTTAATAAACATACCTCCTTCATGAGCTTTCCCTCCTCAATCTTGGTCCCTTTAAAATGTAATTGTTAGAGGAAAATACTACTAATTTATATCTTTATGTTAGATGGCTTCCTATTTTTTGCCTCAAAAAAAATGGAGTTTGTATAACAATATTGTATTCTTTAGACTTCTCTGATCTTTTCAACACTTGTATTCTCCTTATTTTTTCACAGTTTGATAGTTTATAAGATATTAAACACCTACTATAAGCACTGTTCTAGGTAATGGTTTAGGTGACAGCCACGAATCTGGAAGAATCACAGCTAAGTGGAGGATGGAAACTGATGTCATGAAAAAGTTGTGAAGGTTTTCATTGCTTATTTCATTCATTTTGGATATGACCACTGAATTAGCCACATTGTCATTATGGAATAATTCTTTATTATTTGAAGTTATCCCTAGTAAACCCTAAGTAAAAATATTATCCTCTAAAAGAAACTATTATACTGTACTATAGTTTTAGTTTAAAAATTGCAGATCAATTCCACAAACACTTGCGCAAACAAGGCACTGTGCTAAGGACCGCAATTCTTTGAAGTCACACATTATATGGAAAAAAAGACAGGCTGAAAGTACTTTTGTTGTTATGATTAACGCATAGTAAAGACCAATACAGTTTAAATAGCAGGAGAAAAATTCACACGTGGCACTCAATAATTTTTCAATCTAATGATGGAAATGAAGACACACAAGTAACAGTAAAACAAGGTCAACTGACACAAGTACTAAATTACGGAATATGCAAGTAGGTATGGAAAATTAACCAGACAACGTTTGTTTGGATAATTAAAAAAAAATTTTCCAAAACAACTTGCATTTTAAATCAGCGTCAAAGGTTGAAAAGAATATATAGGTCCATGGAGGTAAAGTCCCTACACAGAAGGAATGGAGTAAACATAAGCTTGTGATCTTGAGAGCAGGGTACTAGTAGTGGATGGACAAGTGGGAGGAGATACTCCTATAGGAATACAGACCCAGAGTTTAATACAATAACTCTATATTCTATTCATCTTTAGGTTCCTACAACCTCTCATATATCTGCCACCTGCCCCTGATTAATGGTGAAAGAAAGGAAGAAAATTAAGCCAGGAAGACAGAAAGGGAAGGAAGGAGAAAAAGAAGAAGAAAGAGAGGAAAGTAAGAGATGATCAGAACAGGTGCCTCATAAATGTCTCATAAATGAATCCTGGTTCAATCAAGGCGAAAAAGAAGAGAAGAAAATGAGTATATGAGAAATATTAACACTGACTATATGTAATGATTTCAAGAAATTGATCAATTTAATGTGTGATAATAGTATTGTGATGATGTTTTAAGTTCTTATAAAGATTCATCTGTATTAACAACCATTGAACACGATGGATGGATATGTGGGGATTCACAATATACTTTCTTATGTATAAGCTGGAAATTTTATTTAACAGTCTTAATAAAAAAACGCTTTCAGAAGACTTGATTTTTTAGGCAGGAATCTATCAAAATCCTAGAGGAGAACATAAGCAGTAACCTCTTCAACATCAGCCACAGCAACTTCTTACAAGACCCGTCTCCAAAGGCAAAGGAAACAAAAGTGAAAATGAACTTTTGGGACTTCATCAAAATAAAAATCTTCTGCACAGTAAAGGAAACAGTCAACAAAACAAAGAGGCAATCATGGAATGGGAGAGGATATTCACAAATGACATGACAAAGGGCTGATATCCAAAATCTACAAAGAATTCTGCAAACTAAACAACCAAAAAAAAAGATGATCACATCAAAAAAATGGGCAGGAGACATGAAGAGGCACTTCTCCATAGAAGATATACAAATGGCTAATAGACACATGAAAAAATGTTCATCATCACTAGCTATCAGGGAAATTCAAATCAAAACCACACTGAGATATCCCCTTACACCAGTCAGAATGGCCAAAACTAACAAGACAGGAAACAACAAGTGTTTTAGAGGCTGTGGAGAAAGGGGAACCCTCTTAACACTGTTGGTGAGAATGCAAGTTGGTGCAGCCTCTTTGGAATCAGTGTGGAGGTTGCTTAAAATTTTAAAAATAGAGCTACCCTATGACCCTGCAATTGCAGTACTGGGTATTTACCCAAAAATACAGATGTAGTGAAAAGAAGGGCCATATGTACCCCAATGTTCATAACAGCAATGGTCACTATCGCCAAACCATGGAAAGAGCCAAGGTGTCCTTCAACAGACGAATGGATGAAGAATATATGGTCCATATATACAATGGAATATTACGCCTCTATCAGAAAGGTTGAATACCTAACTTTTGTAGCAACACGGATGCAACTGGAGGAGATTATGCTGAATGAAATAAGCCAAGCAGAAAAAGTCAAGTATCATATGGTTTCACTTACTTGTGTAGCATAAGGAGTAACATGGAGGACAGTGGGAGAATGAAATGAATGAAATGAAATGAATGAATGAACTGGGATAAATCAGAAAGAGAGATGAAGCATGAGACTTTGGACTCTGAGAAACAAACTGAGGGTTTTGGAAGGCGGGGGAGGTGAGCCTGGTGGTGGGTATTGAGGGCAGGAATTGCATGGAGCACTGGGTGTGGGGCATAAACAATGAATCTTGGAACACTGAAAAAATAAAATAAATTATTATTTTTAAAAATATTAAATAAATAAGAATGAATCTAACAAAAAGTCTTAATTTTTAAAAGGTCTACAATAAGTTCTACACTGAAATAAGAAGTTCTACAATAGATTTTCACCATGAAAAAGTGTCTCCTTAATAAATGATACCAGCAGACGTTATCATTACCTATGGTATTTTAAGAATGTTTTTATATATTTTTACATGATTAAGAAATAATTTTAGAAAATAAAATAAACAACCTGAAGTTAATTGTTATGTCACCCTTTCCAAAATATTCTTCTATCTTCATTACATTGTATCTTAAATGTATGGGTAATTATATTCTATTTTGGCAATAGTTAATAACAGTTACTCAATGAATATTTATTCAATACTTTCTACATGTGAAGGACCTAGGCAATGTATTAATAAGGCATAGCTTTTCCCCTTAAGGAATACATTATGCAGTCAAAGGGCTTAGTGTCCTTTGGTCAAGTACAGATTTACTTATTTTAATGGCTGAATTGAGCATCCCTAGAATTTTAGAGCTGTAACCTGAAGAGATGATATTCACAGAGGTTAGTTATCAGAATCAAATAAATGTCATCTTTTACTGGAACTCATAGATAGCAGTCCATCAGTAATTTAGAGAAACTTCTGAAAGAATGTAGATGATTATCCCAAGGTAATAGTGACATAGGACTGTTAGAGAGATATTTTAAGAGACATTAGGTTGCTTTTATATGAAAGATTTATTTTAGATCTGACCAACACAAATAGACATCCATTTCAAAGACCAAAAATTAAATACTGAAGAATTCTACTTCCCAAATTTAATTTGACAGCATGGGAAAAGTTTATGCCTTTAGTTCAAGTATATTAAGGGGGAAATTTTTCATATTCTTTCTAAAAGAAATAAAAATAAAGCCTATGAAAACCCTATTGCTCCAGCTGTTCCATACTCCATATATAGAATTAGAGCAATTAATAGTATGTCTCTGGCTCCCTGTCTGCATTTTTTACCCCCTCAGGAGAAAATAACCTGTGATATTTTAGGTTAAAAAAAATTGTCCTTCTGCTTGTTAATTTGGAGGCACCACATTTCAAAGTGATTCATTGCAGCCATGAATAAGGAATGTCACCGAAATAGTGAGCTGGCCTGAACCACTTTAGAAATTAATGGCCTGACTGTGATATACTGGCGCCTCATTCACGCATCTATAATTGGAGTGCCAATTTATTTCCAATCATGTCAAGCACTGTAATTATAGAGCATCATAGTTGCCTGTTTAACATTCATATGGGAAGCTGTCATATCAATGTTGGCTAGGAACCAATATTTTGCAACTGAGAAACATGAACAAAATATAAAGAAATATGAAAAGGTCTGGTTTGTTTTTCAAGGCCTGAGTCTTGGCCAAGGTGGGCAGAATTAAATGAGGCAGAGGAGCTGCTGATGGATTTTTAAGTCATAAAAGTTGCTTTTAAACACATCATCATTCAATATGAAGGGAGAAGAAAAACAAGAGTAACAACAGACAATTCTTGTTACACTGATACAAGGATGACATTTCAATAGGCATTCCTCAAGCATCTACTATGTGCCAGGCATTCTGCTAACACTGGAAATACTGAGATAAAAATGAAACAACACCCACACACATATATTCAGAATCATGCTAACACAGTGAGAAGTAGTTATGTATTACACACCAGGAAAGTATTTTTAAAAGGTATCTGATGGATACTATTGTTTTCACTTCAAATCTGCCAATGCAAGGGCACAGACTGCATTCAAAGAGTACTTACACAATTTTCTCAAAATTTTGGGAACCAAAAATAACTTGGAACTTCAGGTTCAAACAAAGTGTTCAGGCAGGAAATATTCAGACCAACCTATGAGTCCCTGGTGCAGGGTTAGGCATTCTCTCCATCCGCTGCCTTCACCTCTGCTCTGGAAAAGCACTCCCATCATACTACCTCTACAAACTCTAGAGCAAGACAAGGAACATTTCTTGATCACTGCAGTGTCCTCAATGCCCATCACACCTAGGAAATCAATAACTGTTTTCTGAAAACTGAAATAATTAATACATAAATGAGATTCCCTATCCTAACATTATTCACATTTGTCAGTTTCTTTCCATCCCATTTTCTACCACTTAGACCAAATCTTCAGACTAACTGTCCTCTGTTCTCTACCTGGATCCCAGTGAAGGACTAAGTCTTCTCCAACACCATTACACATGCCACAAAAGTTTCTGTAAAGCTTTTGATTATTCTCCATTGCATGGAAAATAAAATACCTCCTTAGCCTGGTATAACCCCTGTAAACTTATTCTTACTACTGTGGAATGCTGTTCTGTAAAAAGCAATTAATAATGTGATTTTTGAGTGTGGTATTCACAAAATTTGAATTTCAATTCATCAAATATTTAGTGCCAATTCAAGTGCTAGTTTTTTATATTCATTATGAAAGTTATAATCATGGAAATTTTATGGATACATAAAAATTATGATGATAACTGCTTTAATGGTGAATTAAAAATAATTAAATCAAAGAAAAGAAAAGGCTTATATAAGAGACTATGAAATAAAAATGTTGCCAGAGGATAGGCAGAAGGGGGAATAAAAGAATTTTAACCAAACTGCATTGCCAAAGCTCTCCCTCCTCCCAAACCGTGAGATTGACTAAGCACTTGGCCCAATCTGACAATTGAGAAGACAGTGCAATCTTCCTTTTGAACTTGGCTGGTAATCACCAATCTGTGTGAGCTTTTCATAATCAAACCATTAACACTGACTAGGTGGAGTAGATTTATAAGGATAATCGGAACAGTGCTTGTTGATATTAATTTACATGAGGAATTTTATTATTACTATTAGTAAAGCACAATGGCAATTATGAAGTGTGATTAATGTGAGTAAGTCTATAATGCAACTAATACTTATGATCTAATTAGAAAAGTCCAAAGTTATACATTTCTTATGAGAAGGGAAAAGAAATGAAACTAACATTTAGCCCCCAGTATGTGCCCCAAACCATGCCAGATACTTTGCATGTTCTTTCACTTTAACCTCAAAAAAAACCTAAAATCAACATTATTATCAGAAATGAGTAAAAGAGCTCAGTAAAGTTATAAATAATTCGCCCAACATCAATCGGCCAGTGAATTCAAACCTGGGACTCGAGCCCAGGTCTTTCAGACTCAAATGTTTTATGTCTTTCATTTTACTGAACTTTGGCAGAAAATGAAAAACAACTGAGAAAAGAAGGCATGAAGAAGAATGTGAACATCTCACATGCTGATGCAATAGTAAGCTTGAGAAGTAAGACATTTTATAGAGTGGAATCTTGAAAGGAACCCTTTCACATGGACTGTACATCCATTGGCACTGCCCCATCATGTGAACCATGGATCTCCTGACACCACCTCTTCTCGTGAACTATTCATCTATTCACACGACCACTGAAGCTTCCAACTGATCCACTCTCACAACTGGCCACTCTGAATGAATTTTAGTAAAGATGAGCTACCAGTGCATGAGTGGCAATTTTATGATTAAATGTGGATGTGAACGTGCCTGTGGATAAAACAAGTAAAAAGTTGGAAATTTTACTTTTAAATACCTCTGTCCTTTGTCTTCCTCAAGGTTTGGCATTGATATACATATATGTATGTATATCTATGATATATATGTATGTATATATGATATATATGTATATATATGAAAATTAGATATTCTAATAGATATTTTAATTTTCCAAAACAGAGGATGAACAGAGCACTGAGCATTTTCGGGCACAAAGACAGATTGTAAAAAAAAAGAAAAATTAGTGACTACTTCTGTTAAAGAAAATATTAAAAAGTGAAAGGTCCTGTGTTCACTAGAAAAATTCTTTCTGAAACAATCCTTATTTTGAAAGTACCATAAGATTGGGAGACAGGGAATACCCTTAACTGATATTCCACAAAGATGTATTGTTTCTCATGCTATATTATTAACATGATATGATAACATGGGAGAATCAAATGACCAGATTTAGACTGTTAATTAATATATTTATATCCAAGTGAATTACAAATATATCTGGTTCTTTACTGGTCAAAAAAAAATTTTTAATCAACCACTGGAAAAAAAAATCAGAAGACAAGATTATCAGATCAAATCAAATCAAATTAGGAGGATGCTATTGAGGAAAATAGAATCAAATACATCTCAGTAGTTTTGTAAGACAATCTAAATTACCATGATAAAATTTAATGAAGATAAATGTAAATGATCCACTGAGACTCAAAATCAAATACACAAGAGCATGATGATTAAGATATTAAGTAATTGCCATTTACGTATAAAAGACCTGGACAATAGCTGACAGTAAGCTCAATATGAGTCAATATTGTGACATCAAAACATCTAATTTAATCTTAGACTACAGTAGTACAAGTGCAGTACCCAAAAAAGGAGATAACAGTCTCCCTGTGCTTTGTGCTGATCCATGAGGAGTATTATTTCCACTTATGGACAAAAGATTAAGTGAGGCACATTGAAAACATCACCTAGCAAGAAGATCAAAGGACAATAATTGGAGAAAACCTAAGAAAACTACTAAAGCTGTCATATTAGAAACACAGCTACAAGCAAGCCAGGATACCCTGCGGCAGAGAGCAGACTGAAGACTTAAAATATGAAGTAAAATTTGGACACCTTACATTCTCATACAACAGTAAATTTTAAGAATAAAGCATTTTATACAGAGAAACCTTGAAAGGAACCTCTTCATGTGGACTGTACACCCACTAGTAAAAGCAAGGGACACATTTCAGTGAATTCTATCTAAAAGTAGTGAATTCCTAGGCATCAGCACACTGCACTTCCCGGTTTTCCACACATGGGCAGGGCCTGCCCTACAACCTCATCCCACAGTGGAGAACAGTCCAGAATAAACCCTTTCTGAAGGCAAGCAAGAGGTTCCTGTATTCTAGAGCTTCCTTGCCCCATTCTAAGGCCTATTCTAACATCTCAGCTTCTCAGTACTACTTCTCTAGAGGCAAAGGAAGTCTAGGCAACTTTTCCTACAGGTGCGGGATTTTGCTAGCCTGTTCTCAGGTTCATGCATAAATACATTTTCCTCAACCCATTGTTTCTCAAAGCCTCCTAGATTATATGGGCCCCCAAAATTCCCCAAGAGGCCCAGGATTATATTCAAGGAAGCAAGATACCAATCTGTGTTTTAGATTCCCTACAAACCTATCAGAGAATTTTTACACGTCTTCCCCAGCCCTTTGCCAAGGACTTCAAACTCAATCCCCTAAATATACATTCTTCTCCCCACACCACCCCTGGCTCCACCCTCCAAATACCAGAAAAATTTTCTACGTCCTGTGTGACAGGAACTTGCTGTGTCAAATCTTCCCTTTTTTAAATCTATGATCTTATTTGTTAAACAAACAAACAAACAAAACCTCTCTACACTAGAATTCTTAGCTTGGTTTTCCATATATTAACCTCAACTTTGGAAAACTGAAAGAGGAGAGAAACTTTTCCATCACCAAAACCTGGCTCCTTGAAGAAAAATAAAGCAGGCAAGTGAAAACAAATTACATAAATATATAGACATGTATTTATATATTTATATTTATTTATTTATATATTTTTTAAAATTTTGTCTTTAGTCTATCATCCCTTTGAGGACTTTTAAAACTCAAGTCCAAGCAATGACTCACTTCACTCTTGACTGTGTTCTATCTTTGCAGTAAGCCAATAAATTCTATTGAATGAGTGAGTAAACAGCAATGCAATATGAAAGTAGAAAGTAGACATTACTAGAAATACTTGATAAATATTTGTATCATGGAAAGGGGTTGAATTCTATCAAATGTCTGCCTCTACATATATTGAAGTGATCATGAGGCTTTTGTCCTTTACCTAAATGAGTTGCTTTACATAAAATGATTTTTCAGATATTAAGCCAGATTTACATTCCTGAAATTACAGATGACCATGATGTATTATCTTTTGTATGTATTCAAATCTCAATTTGTTATTTAGTTTAGAATTTTTACCTCTGTGTTTTTTCCCAATTCTCACAACACAGTGTAAGTCTAGTTTTATTATTTCCCTTTTATAGATGAGGGACATGAAGCTTACAGAAGTTATTAAGCAGTTTACTCAAGGTCACAGCACAAACAAATGCTGTACTTAGATTTTAATTCAGATTTGTCTAATTCCAGGATCTTTCCACAGTATTACACATTAGCCAGCATTTTTCTGTTTCCAAAAAGGTCAAGGATAATCACGTACAGATTCTAAACTCAGGACGCTCACATCATGCCCAGATTCTATTTTCCTCAGACATCCTTACAGAATGACAATGCTTGTCAAATAAATTGAAAAGCAGAATGGTTAAGACATGCAGCAGAGACACTGGACTTTGGAATGCTGGCTCTGTCCATAACTAACCACATGATATTAGCCTCAATAAGCCTCAATTTTCTCATCCAAAAAAAATGAATCTAAGACTTCTAGTTTCTAGTCCAGAATATAAGGAACTTGCAGTCTTCCATCCTAACAAAAAATAAAAAGCCAAACAAACTGAAAAATCATCAACTTTGATCAGTCAGAAAAGTGAGGTTACAGGGCAAACTGCTGCGCCCAAATGTGGAAAGATAGTAAGGTGGGCAGAGTATCACAACTTACTGGAGTAGAAATCCTTAAGCAGCAACCTTCATTGAAACCAGTAACAGGCAGGAAAACCTGAATTATAATTGACAAATTGGTGGAGACTCAGTGTAAATAAATTGGGGGGGGGGAGGTCTTAATTCATTCAGGCTGTTATAATAAAATGCTACAGACTTGGTAAATTATAAACAAAAGAAATTATTTCTCATAGTTCTGGAGTATAGAAATCCAAGAAGATTGCCAGCATGATTAGGTTCTGGTGAGAACCCTTTTCTGTGTTACAGACTGCAGACTTCTTGCTATGTCCTCACATGGAGGAAGGGGCTAAGAAGCAATCTGTAATATTTATTAGAAAGGCACTAATCTCATTCATGAGGGATCCATATTCATGGCCTATTTAACCTCTCAAAGACCTCATCTCCTACCACCATCACATTGAGCGTTGGGATTCCAACTTAAGAATGGGAGAGGAAGGGTCCATAAACATTCAGACCAGACCAGGGGTGAGTCATGGGGAGGAGCAAACTATTTTGAGTTTTACCAGGTTCTCCCAATAAAAATCAGAGAAAATTCCTCTCCTGCTTCAGGAAGGGGGAGGAAAATTGTTACCATTTTGAAACATACC
This sequence comes from Spilogale gracilis, assembly GCA_004023965.1. Taxonomy (NCBI): domain Eukaryota; kingdom Metazoa; phylum Chordata; class Mammalia; order Carnivora; family Mephitidae; genus Spilogale; species Spilogale gracilis. The sequence continues at coordinate 70,313 of PITA01010113.1, forward strand.
AGAGCATTCAGTTGTTCTTTGCAAGGCCTATCCTTGAAAAGAAACTTTTACTGATTCTCAACTAGTGGAATTTTATCAGGGCTGAACTGAACTGAGGCAAGAGAAATACTCAATCATAGCCAGTCTAACCTTCCATGGAAGGGAAGGGAAATAGTCCCACCCAGCCAACTCTGGTTATCCTCATTCAGCTAGTCATGAGGGAGAAACTAAAAAAGCACGTTTGTGGATTACATCTCAGGAGCACAGGCTCATTAAGAGACTGAGATTTAATCATACATAAGACTATAGAATGCTTCCCTTTCCCCCACACCTGATCACCACATTACTAAGGACAATTACTAGAGTTCCTTTTACCCAATACATTATGTTTGACTTTCAACAAAAAGTTATAAGATACACTAAAAGGCAAAAAGACACAGTTTGAAGAGAGAGAGCAAGCATCAGGATCAGCCACATATAACAGAGGTGTTGGAATTATCTAACCAGGAAAGTCAAAAAACATGATTGATATACCAATGGCTCTAATGGATGAAGTAGACAACATGCAGTAACAGATGGGAAATGCAAGCAGAGAAATAGAAATTTTAAGGTAAATCAAAAAGAAATTCTGGAGATTAAAAACACTGTAAAAGAAATGAAAAATGACTTTGATGGGCTCATTAGTACATGAAGCATAGTGGAGGAAAGAATCTCTACCTTGAGAATACGTTAACACAAACTTCCAAAACAGAAAAGCAAAATAAAAGACTAGGGGGAAAAAAGGCTAGAACATCCAAGAAGCATGGGACAAATACAAAAGGTATAACATATGTATAATGGGGAAGAGAGAGAAACCAAAGAAATATTTGAAGGAAGAATGACTGAGAAATTCCCCCAAGTTAAGGGGAGACACCAAATCACAGAGTAAGATGATTAGAGAACACCAAGTAGAATAAATGAAAATAGAACAGAACTAAACACTACACCTAGCATATCATTTCAAACTATAGAAAATCAAAGAAACAAAAAAATCTTGGACAAAGGCAGAGAAAAAAAACATTTTATCTATAGAGGAGCAAAGATAACAATGACATCTGATTTTTCAAAAGCCATTTGAGCATGAAGACAAGACTGAAATATTTAAAATTTTGAGGAAAAAACATTTACAGTTACATATACTGTGAAATTATCCTTCAAAAGGTGAAAGAAAAGTAAAGTCTTTCTCAAATAAACACAATTTGAAGGAATTTGTCACCAGTAGACCTGCACCGCAGGAAATGTCAAAAGAAGTTCTTCAGATGATAGAGGTCTGAAATTCAGGTGTACATTTTAAAAAAAAGACTAACTGAAGAAGGAATAGCTGAAAATAAAATTTTTTTACACTTAACTGATGTAACAGATAACAAAAACAATAGTAACAATATATCTGACTATATAATATGCTTATGTGTAAATGAAATGAAAAGCAATGATATAAGACACAGGAGGGAACAATTAGGAATATTTTGGTTATATTATAGTAACATGTATATATTATAATATACATGTGATACCTGTCAGTCAGTATAGCATTGTTCATTTGAAAGTGAACTTGGATTGGTTGCAAACTCTAAAGCAACCATTAAGAAGATAAAAAGTGGCTCTGGCATCCCACAACACTGGTAAGAAATGTTGGCAGTTGAGCTTTCAGAAGACCAGGTTCACAGGTGATAAAAGAGCTAGCCTAGAAAATCAGACTTAAAATTATTTGACAGTGCTTTTGAAACTGAAGATGACCATTGTGCTGCAGCATTGTGATCAAAGAGGTAAAGAGTACAACATGAGGTTTGGAAAGTCATTTCATTCTGCTCCCATCCTTACATAGTTTCATGCTTCTGGCTGTCAGACTGAATAATATGAACGAGTCTGGTGATGAAGCACAGATATTTTAAGTCCTTAAAATATCTTAATTTTATAGTCTCTTGTCCCATATAATATATAAAAGAAGCACCAAAACTGGAACCAAGATCTGAATGGCATTATTTACAATAATGAAGATAAGGTGGCAACCCAAGTGTCCACCAGCAGATGAATGGATGAAGAGGATGTGGCATATACATACAATGAAAGTTACTCAGTCATCAGAAAGGATAAATACTCAGCTTTTGCATCAACATGGATCAGACTGGAAGAGATTATGCTCAGTGGAATAAGTCAAGCAGAGAAAGTCAATTATTATATGGTTTCACTTACTCGTGGAACATAAGCAATAGCATGGAGGACATCAGGAGAAGGGGGGGAAAATGAAGTAGGGGAAATCGGAGAGGGAGACAAACCATGAGAGACTGAAGACTCTACTCTTAGAAACAAACTGAGGGTTTTATAGGGGAGGGGGTGGGGAAATGGGTTAGCCCGGTGATGGATATCAAGGAGGGCATGTATTGCATGGACCATTGGGTATTATACGCAAACAATGAATCCTGGAACATTACAACCAAAACTAAATGACATACTCTATGGTGACTAACATAACATAATGAAAGAAGGAAGGCAGGGAGGAAGGGAAAGAAAAAGAAAGAAGAAAGAAAGAAAAAGAAAGAGAGAGAGAGAGAAAAAGAAGAGAAAGAAGAGAAAATCAAATCCTAAGTAAGAAGAAAAGAAACAATATACATCAAATCAGAAATCAATGAATTTGAAAGCAGGCAATCAACAGAAAAAAAAATCAGCTTTTGGATTTGTTGATCAGGTTTTCTACTTGCTAAAAGATTAGTAAAACTATTAAGCTTCTGGCCAGGATAACTAACAAGAAAGGAGAAAGTAAATACAAATTGCTAATACTAGAAATTAAAGAAGTGACATCACTAGAGATCCCACTGACATGAAAAGAATAATCAGTGAATGACATAAACAACTCTGGCCACAAACTTGATAACCTAGATAAAATGGACCATTTCCTTAAAAGATACAATCTTTTGGTCAGTGGGTTAAGCATTTGCCTTCAGGTCAGGTCATGATCTCAGGGTTCTGATGGATAGAACCCCACATCAGGCTTCCTGCTCAGTGATAAGTTTGCTTCTCCCTCTCCCTCTGCCCTACCTCCCTGCTTATGCTCTCTCTCTTGAGTAAGTAAAAATAAAATCTTAAAAAAAAAAAGCCTTGGGCCCCTGGGTGACTCAGTCATTAAGCAGCTGCCTTTGGCTCAGGTCATGATCCTGGTCCCAAGTTCGAGCCTTACATCAGGCTCCCCGCTCCACAGGAAGCCTACTTCTCCCTCTCTCACTCTTCTTGCTTGTGTTCCCTCTCTAGATATATTTCTCTCTGTCAAATAAATAAATAAAATATTTTTAAAAGCCTTATGAAAAAGAAATACCATAGTTATGTTAAATATTCATTTTTCTATATTAATGAAAGTCAGAAAACCTTTAAATATTTTGCTTTTTTTCCAGACAGATGAACAAGCAGGACACTGAA